>CM019701.1:15955474-16185474 GCA_009760885.1 Achatina immaculata | reverse complement strand
CATTACCACTTCACTAAATCAGAGCAAGTCCGATGAAAAGTTATCTGAATTCTTTTATTCTGACAAATAAGATCAAGACGTATCGTCGACAACATCACTTACATCTAAGATGTAATATGACGTAATCTTCGTTAGTTTCGTCGTTGAAGCACATAATCATTGTTCACAATATCAAACTCTAGCATATTCTACATGCAGCATTTCAGCAATCTTGTCACTTCAAGTTACTCTACATGTGATACCAGGACAATTCTAAACTCTGTTTTCTAATAGCTCTGCAACACGTGGGCTGCTAATTTCTCGTTTGAAATCTCTTTACTCGAAGTTTCAAAGTAACACATCTTCTTCTTAATCACTTGAATCACTTGAAACAAATCTTCCGTCTAACACTACTTCTGGTGTTGTATCCTCTCGTCCTCTTTCTTCTCTTGTCTGTCTTCTGATTTCTTCTGACGGTCTTCATCTGCCGTCTCTCAATCGCAGTGTACCAACGACCAAAGTCTACTTGCCTCTTCTCTCGACTTCTGTTCTTATCTCTCATCTGATGGCTTCTCGATTGTTCTGGTCAGACCTTCTTTCTTCACTCTTGACTGTCCACGTGCACTGACCATCCTTCTTACAGTTCTGGTCAGTCGCTACTTGCCGGACCGACGGTGTTCTGACGATCTCCCTCCTCTGTCTCCTCCTGTACTTCCGTACTTCTTCGTTCTCTCCTGTCTCTCCGCTCGCCTTTTTATTTTCAAGTCCAGCTTGATGGATTAACCAATAAGTATTTTGGCTCCACCCTTCAGATGTCCACTGGTTCCCATGAGCGTTCTGATTGTCCGTCATTCAAACTGCCCCGTGACTTATATGTCGTAAATTAATTGTTCAACAGGCCACGCCTCTAAATATTTAATTGGTCAGCTGACGGAGTTTGTCACACATCTGTTTAAAAACCTTGTGCAATAGTGTCCTAATAACGTCATAACGCGTGTCACATAACAGGTGTCATGCGTGTCAGTCTGCGTCCATTTCATTTATATAATTGTCGTTTACCTAAGTCATTATCTTGCTATTTTTTTTTTGTCGGAGGTTATATTGTGTCCTCGCTTTTCATTGTGTCTGTCTCTTCTATTCGTCTTTTCTATTCTGTTTACATGTGTCAGCGTCCAGTCATACAGTGTCAAGGAAGTTTGTTTTTCTACTTTGCTCTAATTTTCCAATTTACTTTTTCTGCTGCTATTAGATGTTACTATTACGCCTATAATATATTCATATTCATTAATAATAATAATAATTATAATCAGTACTTACAAGGCATTGCTACATAAACTATCTCCTGTAACTGGACTGTTCTTGTTTGTGAGAGGAAGGAACTGTCTCCTGTAACTGGACAGTTCTTGTTTGTGAGAGGAAGGAACTGTCTCCTGTAACTGGACAGGTCTTGTTTGTGAGAGGAAGGAACTGTCTCCTGTAACTGGACAGGTCTTGTTTGTGAGAGGAAGGAACTGTCTCCTGTAAGTGGACAGTTCTTGTTTGTGAGAGGAAGGAACTGTCTCCTGTAAGTGGACAGTTCTTGTTTGTGAGAGGAAGGAACTGTCTCCTGTAAGTGGACCGTTCTTGTTTGTGAGAGGAAGGAACTGTCTCCTGTAAGTGGACCGTTCTTGTTTGTGAGAGGAAGGAACTGTCTCCTGTAAGTGGACAGTTCTTGTTTGTGAGAGGAAGGAACTGTCTCCTGTAAGTGGACAGTTTTGTTTGTGAGAGGAAGGAACTGTCTCCTGTAACTGGACTGTTCTTGTTCGTGAGAGGAAAGAGGAGAAAGTGAGAGACCTAGACCGTCTCCACGCGATTCCTTAAACAAACACTCTCGTGGCCAAACAAATAATCACTAACCAGCCGTGTCACGCAACAAAGAACTGGTTTAATGGTTGACACTACACTATCCAACCGTGTCTAGCAACAAAGAGCTAGTTTAACGGTTTACACTTACACTTTAGCCGAACCTTGTTAGAGGCTGAACCAGCCGTACACAGCAAAACTCCTTTAAGATTCCACTTAATCTAACCTACATACACATTTAGAGTCCACTAATCTAACCCAAACACACATTTAGAGTCCACTAATCTAACCCAAACACACATTTAGAGTCCACTAATCTAACCCAAACACATTTAGAGTCCACTAATCTAACCCAAACACACATTTAGAGTCCACTAATCTAACCCAAACACATTTAATCTAACCCAAACACACTTAGAGTCCACTAATCTAACCCAAACACACATTTAGAGTCCACTAATCTAACCCAAACACATTTAGAGTCCACTAATCTAACCCAAACACATTTAGAGTCCACTAACCAAAGAGTTTACCTCAGTAATGCTAAGTGTGGAGAAGCTGTTCCATTTCTACATAGCCATCTTAGGTTCTGTTGTTATCTTTTCCGTCTACCTGGCCATCTTAGGTTCTGTTGTTATCTTTTCCGTCTACCTGGCCATCTTAGGTTCTGTTGTTATCTTTTCCGTCTACCTGGCCATCTTAGGTTCTGTTGTTATCTTTCTCATCTACCTAGCCATCTTAGATTCTTTTGTTATCTTTCTCATCTACCTAGCCATCTTAGGTTCTATTGTTATCTTCCCATTCTACCTAGTCATCTTAGGTTCTGTTGTTATATTCCCCTTCTACCTAGTCATCTTAGGTTCTTTTGCTATCTTCCCATTCTACTTAGTCATCTTAGGTTCTATTGTTATCTCAATGCTCATTATCTCTCTCTCTCTCTCTGAACCTTAAGTGCCCAGGGCACATGGGGCTTCCGCAAGGGTTTTCCACAAATGCCTGTCCTTCGCCTTTTTTTCTGCTCTTGCCCAGGTGAGCCCTCTATTGCTCAACATCCTTTCTGTTGTTCTTCTCCATGTCTCTTTTGGTCTACCCTTACTTCTGCTCCCCTGTGGTGTCCATCTTAGTGCTATTTTTGGTAGTGAGTTGTCAGTCATTCGGAGCACATGTCCCAACCATCGCCAGCGTCTTTCCTCAATAATTGTTATCAGTGGTTTCATCTGCATTTCTGCTAATAAGATGTTATTTCTTATAGTGTTTGGCCAAAATATTTTTCTAATTCTTCGTAAACATTTAGTCTGGAAAGAATTCAACTTGTTTTCTATGGTTTTGGTGATTTTCCAGCATTCGCTTCCATAGAGTAGTACACTTAGAACATTACTCTTAAATATCCTGATTTTCATATTTATGCTTAGTTTTTTTTTATTTCCATATATTCTGCAGCATTGCAAAAGCCTGGTTTGCTCTAGTAAGTCTGCTGTTGATGTCCTCTGTGCTGTCTCCATTTTCTACTACTCTGCTGCCAAGGTATACAAATTCGTTGACCTCCTCCACTAACTTGTTATCTACTCTGAGTACATTTCTGTTGTTCACATTTTGCTTCATTAACTTTGTCTTTCCTACGTTGATCTTTAGTCCTATGTTGTTTGCATTCTGAGTTAGCTTGTTTATTTTATCTTGCATATCTTTGTGACTGCTTGATAATAGACAAATGTCGTCCGCAAAGTCAAGGTCCTCCAGCACTGTGTCAAGGGTCCATTGTAATCCTCTGCGTTTGTCTGATGTTGCCTCCTTCAATAACCAGTCTACTGCCAAGATAAATAATGTTGGTGATAGTACACATCCCTGTTTCACTCCTGTTTGTACCCTAAAGCTGCTGGAGGTATGTTCTCCACAGATAACTTTGCACTGAAAACCCTCGTATAGGGCTTTGATTACATTAACTATTTTATGGGGGAGGCCATGCCATCTTAGGATTTTCCACAGTGCATCTCTGTTGACACTGTCAAAGGCTTTCTCAAAATCTATGAATAATGCATATGTTGTACTATGCCACTCATTTGCCTGTTCTAATATTTGTCTAAGTACAAATATGTGGTCTATGCATGATCTTCCTTTCCTAAATCCTGCCTGCTCTTTCCGAAGTTTTTCCTCAAGTGTTGGTACAATTCTGTTGATGATTATTCTGCAAAATACTTTACTGGTGAGAGGCAGTAGGGTAATGCCTCTCCAGTTCCCGCAATCTCTGAGGTCACCCTTCTTTGGTAGTTTTACTATAAGACCAGTTTTCCACTCCTCTGGGGCTTTTTCTAAATCCCAAATTTGTTGTAACATCCGGCAAAGTTGTTGTGGTGTTTCTGTTTCTTCTGCTTTCAACATCTCCGCAGTCACTTCATCTTCACCTGGTGCCCTGTCTGATTTTAGCTTCTTTATCGCCTACTATACTTCATTTATTGTTATTGGTCCTGTATTGATGTTTAGTTCCGTTTTTGCTTCAGGCATATCTATTGTTTGTGCTGCTTGTGTTCTGTTTAGTAGGGTGTTAAAGTGTTCCCTCCATCTTTCAATTTTTTCTCTTTCTCCACTAACCAGTTGTCCATTTTGTGTTCTTATTGCACTTTCACATCTTGTGTTGAAGTTACCTGTCATCTGCTTTGTGATTTTATATATGGTTTTCATGTCATTTGTATATGCTGCTTTCTCTGCTGTTTCTGCTAAATTGTCATAATATTGACGTTTATCTTGACGGCATGATTCCTTCACTTCTTTGTCTTTTTGTGCATAATTACTTAAAACTCGTTCTTTAAGCCGTTGTGATTTGGTGTTCAGTAATTTTTTCTTGATTTCTTTTCTTTGCTCTATCTTTTCCCATGTGGTCTCGCTTATCCATTCCTCTTTTATCCTTTTCCGATATCCCAGCACCTCTTTTGCTGTTTCCTGTGGTGTTTTATTGAACTCTAATATGGACATTTCTGCTTCGTCTTGTAGGACACTGAAGCGGTTCTTAAGTACTATTGAGAATTCATTTCTTGTTTGCTGGTCTATCAGTTTGCTTGTATCAAAATGTATCTTTCTGTGTTCTCCGATTTTGGCTTTCCTTAATTTTAGTTTTATTTTTGCTACCAGAAGGTTGTGATCACTTCCTACATCTGCTCCTTTCCTTGCTCGTACATCTTGTAGTGACCGTTTCCACTTGTTGTTTATTAGTATGTGATCGATTTGGTTTTCTGTGGTTTTATCTGGTGACCTCCAAGTCACCTTATGGATGTTTTTGTGTTGGAAAATTGTCCCTCCGATGGTCATCATGTTTTCTTCACAGAAACTGCACAGTCTTTCTCCATTTTCATTTATTTCTCCAATTCCTTCTCTTCCCATGATTCTTCTTCTATCTTCATTTCCTTCACCTACTTTTGCATTGAAGTCGCCGAAGATGAGTAGCATATCATGCTTGGGTATTGTTTCTACTGTTGCTTGGAGGCTGTTGTAAAAATCTTCTTTTAATTCCTCTTCAGCTGCTTCTGTTGGTGCATAACAAACTATAATAGACAGCTTCGTGAATCTTGAGTTGAACCGTGCATATAATAATCTCTCATTTATTGGGGTCCATTTCAGCAATGCTCTTGATGCTTCTTTTGTTATAATCAATGCTACTCCTCCTTCATGAAGATCTTCTTTACCTGACCATATTATTGTATCTTCCGTGTGCTGTGTTGTTAATTTCCTTCTGCCTTGTCCTGTCCATCTTGCTTCTTGTATTCCTAGTATGTCTAGTTTGTATCTGTGCATTTCCTTGATGGTTTGTGCTAGTTTTCCAGTCTGGTTTAGTGTTCGTACATTCCAGCTGCCTATTTGCATCTTATGTTTAGGTTCCAGGAGGTCTGCAGCCGGGCTGGGGACTTCCAGTGGCTGGCTTTCATCCACAACCTTCATGGGCTCAGTTTCCTGATAAGCATCTCTCCTTCCACCTGCATTTGCTTTTTCCCTTGCTTCCGTTTCTGTAGCAGTCTGATAGTTTTTTTTACCAGATAGGGTTGCTGGCCCTATGTCGAACCCTCCTTAGTCGCCTTTTACGATCATGCATGGTAGGGTACAGTGGTCCTATTCTTTGTAGATCCCGGGTACCACACGGGGGCAATGCTCATTATAGCAACACAGAAATTAATAAATTCATCAATAGCTCCATGCTGGGACTTCACAGATATAAAATGTTAATGAACATAAAACTCTAGGTCTCAGTCTGGGATATTTGTTCCATGTCAAACATGAAAAGAATTTACTCACTTCAAAAATGAGCAGTCAAGCTTACAGACAGGCAGCACACATTACAAGTAAGGGCAGACATCTTAAGTTTCTAGCAACAAATCTTACAGGCTGAGTTCTATCTACAGAAGAGATTTCTATTCAACAAGGCCAAGTTAATTCATACAATTCTAGCCCACAATGCTTCACCCTATCTGTGGTCGTTGTTCAAATCCAACCCAAAACACAGTCAACGCTTAATATATATATATATATATATATATATATATATATATATATATATATTGTTCTTTTAACTTATGGACTACATGCCTCGGTAATATGTAAGTGTGTTTATGCGTACGTGTACATATGTATGAATATGTGTAATATTGTATTTGTATACGTGTACATGTCTATATGTATGTGTGTGTATGTGTGTGTATATGTATGTATACGTATGTGTCACCATGTTTATGTGTATACATACCTATGCATAGGTATATGTATATGTGTGTATGTGTTTGTATATATGTGGTATGTACTTCCATTTGTGTGTGAATATATGTATCTGCATGTATTTGCGTATAAGAAAAGTAAAGGTGTATATGCTGTCAGAGTCTAAATATCTAATAAACATCTAATATATGGCGTTGTTGTTGTATTTCTTATACTGCTCTTCCATAAAATTTTAGTTTAGAATGAGTGTAATAATGTAAGTTTATTTCATGTAATTACATAAATCAGTATGTGGAGTGTATGGACAAAAGAGAAGTTTATTATTTATTTATGTAACCGTTTGATTGCTTCTTCATGGTTATTATGCTCATTAACAAAAGCTGAATGATTGTGACTGAGTGAAAGTTGTATGGTGAAGGGCAGAATGTCAGACGGGCCTGCGTGCCCAATTCTTAACACTGAAAATAAAGTCTGTTTGTTCATTCGTTCTTAGGTTCTATTCTTACCTCTTCTTTTTGTTAGTCACCTTAGGTACTTTTTTAAATGTCCACTTCTAGTTAGCTATCTTAAGTTCTTTTTTATATATCCCCTTCTAATTAGCCATCTTAAGTTTTTTTAATGTCCTCTTCTGTTTAGCTATCTTAAGTTCATGTCTTCCCTTCTAGTTAGTCATGTTTTATGTTCTTTTTTGTATGTCCCTTTCTAGTTAGCTGTCTTAAGTTCTTTTTGTATGTCCCCTTCTAGTTAACTGTCTTAGCTTCTTTATTATTTTTTTTTAATTTCTGTTTTTTTTTTAAACTTCTCCTCATCTGTCTTGCTGTTCATGTCATTCAACCATATCTGTCTTGCTGTTCTTTTCTTTATGCTCACCTCTCTGCAGAGTTCATCGAACTAATTCTTTCTTTTATTTATGGTCTTGACTTCCAGGTACTTCTGTGTTGTGTTCTTCATAATGGTTTCTATATCTTTCCATCTATCATTAATGCTTTTATTTTCTTCATTCCCTCTTGTGTTTATCTTATGTTTTAGCTCATTTCTGAATTTTTCTTTAGTGTCTTCTCTTTTAAAAGCATCTTTATTTATTACTGAGTTTTTATTTAATTTACTATAACATTTTTTTCTTCAGTCTGTATTTTAGTTTAGTTCCCACAAGATAGTGGTCATTGCCCCTCTGTAACTTCTGATCTGAAGAATGTTTGTTGTGTGGTTGGTATCAATTAAAACATAGCCTATATCGTTGAATGTTAATTTATGGGGTGATGTCCATGGTTGTTTATGGATGAATTGTTTGAAAATGTGTGTTGCTTATTCTCATTCCATACGCTTCTGCTATATTTACTAGTCTCCATCTTTTATCATTAGATGTCTCATGCAGACTTTCTTTTCCTGTGATGTGTCTGTGTGACTCCTCCTTTCCTATCTGTGCAATGAAATCTCCTAGTATTATCAGTATATCATGTTTCTGGTTCTTCTCTATTACTCTCTCTAACGTGTTGTAAAATTCTTCGTTAACTTCATCCTCTGTATCTTCTGTTGGTGCATGCACATTAATCATTGTTATATTTTCCTTTGTTCCCTTGACGCGGGTGCTGGTAATTCCTTCATTGGTGGCACTGAAGCCCATCACTAAGCCCCATACTTTTCTCTTGACAGCAAAACATGTCCCAAGTTCATGTCTTCCGTTGGTAATACCTCCGTATACCAGTACCATTTCTCCTGTGACTGTTGCATCTTCTCCATGCCACCTGATTTCCTGTAATGTCCATGCCATACCTACTTAGTTCATCTGCTAATTCTTTAGCCGTCTCTTGTCTGTAAAAGCTTCTTATATTCCATGTTCCAAATCTCATAATATTTTTTATATTCCAAGGTCGTAATCCGTTTTTATCCGTCCAATTTCCAGGTTTCTTATCTGTTCCGTAACACTCATCTTTTTTTTACGGAGATGGGGTCGTTGGTCCCACGCTCAAGCCCCCTCCCCCCACCCTGGAGGACCAGGGTGCAGGTTTCATCTGACCCCTACCCGGGCAGACCTTCCCAGCTTGGCTGGACCTGCCAGGAGTGAAACTCCCTCGGGTAAGGCTCTGGGGGTGGCCAGGGTACGCAAGCTGTCACGCCAGGACAAGGTTAGCCATCTGAAATTTTTTATCTCTACCTTCTAGTTAGCCATCTGAAATTTTTTATCTCCCCCTTCTAGTTAGCCATCTGAAATTTTTTATCTCTACCTTCTAGTTAGCCATCTGACATTTTTTATCTCTACCTTCTAGTTAGCCATCTGAAATTTTTTATCTCCCCCTTCTAGTTAGCCATCTGAAATTTTTTATCTCTACCTTCTAGTTAGCCATCTGAAATTTTTTATCTCTACCTTCTAGTTAGCCATCTGAAATTTTTTATCTCTACCTTCTAGTTAGCCATCTGAAATTTTTTATCTCTACCTTCTAGTTAGCCATCTGAAATTTTTTATCTCTACCTTCTAGTTAGCCATCTGAAATTTTTTATCTCTACCTTCTAGTTAGCCATCTGAAATTTTTTATCTCTACCTTCTAGTTAGCCATCTGAAATTTTTTATCTCTACCTTCTAGTTAGCCATCTGAAATTTTTTATCTCCCTTTTCTAGTTAGCCATCTTAAATTTTTTATCTCCCCCTTCTAGTTAGCCATCTTAAATTTTTTATCTCTACCTTCTAGTTAGCCATCTTAAATTTTTTATCTCTACCTTCTAGTTAGCCATCTTAAATTTTTTATCTCTACCTTCTAGTTAGCCATCTGAAATTTTTTATCTCTACCTTCTAGTTAGCCATCTGAAATTTTTTATCTCCCCCTTCTAGTTAGCCATCTGAAATTTTTTATCTCTACCTTCTAGTTAGCCATCTGAAATTTTTTATCTCTACCTTCTAGTTAGCCATCTGAAATTTTTTATCTCTACCTTCTAGTTAGCCATCTGAAATTTTTTATCTCTACCTTCTAGTTAGCCATCTGAAATTTTTTATCTCTACCTTCTAGTTAGCCATCTGAAATTTTTTATCTCTACCTTCTAGTTAGCCATCTGAAATTTTTTATCTCTACCTTCTAGTTAGCCATCTGAAATTTTTTATCTCTACCTTCTAGTTAGCCATCTGAAATTTTTTATCTCCCTTTTCTAGTTAGCCATCTTAAATTTTTTATCTCCCCCTTCTAGTTAGCCATCTTAAATTTTTTATCTCTACCTTCTAGTTAGCCATCTTAAATTTTTTATCTCTACCTTCTAGTTAGCCATCTTAAATTTTTTATCTCTACCTTCTAGTTAGCCATCTGAAATTTTTTATCTCCCCTTTCTAGTTAGCCATCTTAAATTTTTTATCTCCCCTTTCTAGTTAGCCATCTTAAATTTTTTATCTCCCCTTTCTAGTTAGCCATCTTAATTTTTTTATCTCTACCTTCTAGTTAGCCATCTTACATTTTTATGTGTTATCTCCCCCTTCTAGTTAGCCATCTTAAATTTTTTATCTCTACCTTCTAGTTAGCCATCTTAAGTTTTTTATCTCTACTTTCTAGTTAGCCATCATAAATTTTTATTTGTTATTTCTCCCTTCTAGTTAGCCATCTTAAATTTTTTATCTCTACTTTCTAGTTAGCCATCATAAATTTTTATTTTTTATCTCCCCCTTCTAGTTAGCCATCTTAAATTTGTTATCTCTACCTTCTAGTTAGCCATCTTAAATTTTTATTTGTTATCTCTCCCTTCTAGTTAGCCATCTTAAATTTTTTATATCCCCTTCTAGTTAGTTATCGTAAATTTTTTAAATCTCCACTTTCTAGTTAGCCGTCTTAAATTTTTTATCTCCATCTTCTGGTTAGCCATTGTAATTTTTATCTCCCCCTTCTGGTTAGCCATTGGAAATTTTTTTTATCTCTTCCTTCTAGTTATCTGTCTTAAAATTTTTATTGCCCCCTTCTTGTTAGCCATCTTACATTTTTTATCTCCCCCTCCTAGTTAGCCATCTTAAATTTGTTACCTCTACCTTCTAGTTAGCCATCTTAAATTTGTTACCTCTACCTTCTAGTTAGACATCTTAAATTTGTTACCTCTACCTTCTAGTTAGCCATCTTAAATTTGTTACCTCTACCTTCTAGTTAGCCATCTTAAATTTGTTACCTCTACCTTCTAGTTAGCCATCTTAAATTTGTTACCTCTACCTTCTAGTTAGCCATCTTAAATTTGTTACCTCTACCTTCTAGTTAGACATCTTAAATTTGTTACCTCTACCTTCTAGTTAGACATCGTAAATTTTTGGTCTTTTCCTTCTAATTAGCCATCTTAAATTTTTTTATCTCCAACTGCCAGTTAACCATCTAAGTTTTTTTTTAATGTTCTGCCTTCTAGTTAGACCTTGTAAATTTTTTATCTCCCCCTTCTAGTTATCCATCTTAGGTTGTTCTTGCCTCCTCATTGTCTTTCTTTTCTGCGTTAGCGACTCAAAATCTCTTTCTTATCAGTTGATGAGGCTCACGGGTTGAGCAGCCTTCTCAGGTGCCAAGGTGATGATAGCCTAACATATTCTCTAATAAGCTCTCTTGATAGCATAACATATTCTCTAATAAGCTCTCTTGATAGCATAACATATTCTCTAATAAGCTCTCTTGATAGCATAACATATTCTCTAATAAGCTCTCTTGATAGCATAACATATTCTCTATTAAGCTCTCTTGATAGTCTAATATATTCTCTAATAAGCTCTCTTGATAGCCTAACATATTCTCTATTAAGCTCTCTTGATAGTCTAATATATTCTCTATTAAGCTCTCTTGATAGTCTAACATATTCTCTATTAAGCTCTCTTGATAGTCTAACATATTCTCTATTAAGCTCTCTTGATAGTCTAACATATTCTCTAATAAGCTCTCTTGATAGTCTAACATATTCTCTAATAAGCTCTCTTGATAGCCTAACATATTCTCTATTAAGCTCTCTTGATAGTCTAACATATTCTCTATTAAGCTCTCTTGATAGTCTAACATATTCTCTAATAAGCTCTCCTGATAGTCTAACATATTCTCTAATAAGCTCTGCTACATCCTCTCCCCTCCACTTCAGTCACTTCAGAAAAGAAAAATAAAGTAACAGACAGAGTCAAGTAACCAACCAGCACAAAATTAAAAAAAACTTTGAATGAATGATGCTCATAAAGTCAAGTCTGACAGGACGCTAAACTGAGAGATGTTTATTTCTACTGGAGTTCTCATCCTTGACTGTCTCATTCTTGTCTCCAGCAGGAGAAGATGAGACATTTTAAGGAGATCTAGTTTGTTTCATTTTTCGGTTTTCGTTTATATAATGTTTGTTCAGTTTAGCTACCCTTCCCTGACTAAACCTCGCCAAAATGAAAATTTTGACAAATGTAACACATAATATAACACATAATATAACACATAATATAACACATATTATAAGACATAATATAACACATAATATAACATAAAATGACTAAACATGCAAAACACTGTGAGATTGAACTCTAAAAGTATTGCACATAATGACTGATCATACAAAAGACTGTTTAAGAAATGGAAAGAACAACCACAAACACAGAGCAGAGCATAAATAAATCATTCAGAAAATTCATACATATTTTGCAATAATAAGCTTTAATGTTGAACTGCTGCATAAGAAAGAAATACAAACTCTACAGTGTTTGTGTTTTAAGTTTGTGACTTCAGTGGGCAGAAAGATTATTGTTCAGTCACTTGCATGTCACTTGTGGGACTTTGCCTCCCTAACAGCTCTCCTGTAGGCCTCTCGGTTGTAAGCAAGATGCCCTGCTGCTGATGCATCCAATCGCAGATAATCAATGAATGTCTTGCAGCCATCTTCTCCTTGGTCTTCCTCTCTTTCTTTTTCCCATTATGTAACACTTCAAGAACAGTCCTATCTAAATTGTCATGAACTTTAAGATCTCCAGAATATTTCAGTTTTCTCTATTTAATCTTCTTTACAAGTCAGAATTCTTCAATATTAAGGTTTTGTAGTATGGATATTTTTTTTGTTTGTGTCTATGATGTTCGAAGAACTCTTCTGTAGCATTTACATTCAAAGGCATTTGTGTGTTTCTCAGCTGTTTTGTTAAGTGTCCAGGTCTCACAGGCATATGTTGAGATGGGAAAGATGCATGCCCTTAAAAATCTTATTTTTGTAGTTCTGTCTATTCCTCTCCACAGATTCTTTAGTTGTTTTACTTTCTGAAGAGCGATAGATGTACTCCTTTTAAATTCCCTCATTGTTTCTCCATTTTTAGTTAGTAATGATCTAAGATATTCAAAACTCTCCACTTCTTCCAGTTTTTCCGCATTGATACATATTTCAGCTGCCTTGTTTGTTTTGTCATTTGTCATCAGTTTAGTTTTCTTTGCATTAAGATAGAGGTTCTGCTCTTCGCTGTTCTTACGGACTGACATAATTAGTTTTTCCTTTCATTTTTGTATTGTGGGGAACACAATACTGTGTCATCAGCATAACTAATCTCTGGTATTTCATAAACTCCAATTGTTATGGCATCATAATATTCATTGTCTACATCTTCTGTAACATTCCTCATTATATTTGCAGTATGCAAGTTCAATAAGTAAAGTGACAATATGCACCCCTGATGGATCCCTTGTTTTATGTCAAACCAAGTTCTTGTTTCACCATTTATTCTTACTGCTGCTTGTTGGTCTAGATACAGCAGTGGTGTTAATTGTATCAAATGTGTTGGAAATCCCATTTTTTTCATTATATCCCACAGTTTCTGGTGTTGTACATAATCAAATGCCTTTGAATAGTCTATAAAAGATAAATATACATTCACATTAAACTCTCTGTATTTCTCTATTATTAATTTTATATTGAATATATGATCTCTTGTTCCTCTTCTCTGTCTAAAATCAGCTCAGACCATTATTATAAGAATATTATTAAGTTTCTGAAATCTCAAATTGTGTCTAAAAGTAACTGACCTGAACAGCTTTTCTGAAAAATGGATGAGCCAGAGCCATTCATTTCTCATCAAAGCTGAGCTAACTACACCTGAAAAGAAGATGGAACAGAAAGAATAGAAAGTGCAACATCAACAATATTTGCTACAATCTATAGAAAGAATAGAAAGTGCTACATCAACAGTATTTGCTACAATCTACATAAAGAATAGAAAGTGCTACATCAACAGTATTTACTACAATCTACAAGAAGAATAGAAAGTGCTACCTCAACAGTATTTGCTACAATCAACGAATATGTCTCGAGTTGCTGTCGTTATTTACTGGTTGCCATTAGCTTTCAAAGTTTTCTTGGATAAAGAAAGAACAACAGTAAAGAACAGAAAAAAGTGAATTAGAAAAAAAAGAAATAAATACAAAATAGATAAGGATAGATTGTTTTGGAAATAAGAGAAAACACAATGAGTTAATAAACAGCATTCTTGAGGGGTAAATAGACAACAAGATAAAGATACACATGTGAACACAGCACCAGCAAGTGGACATAGTATAGCGTGGACGAGTGCATCGTGGAAGGAGACGACAAATTTGGAGATTTGTGCCAGTCATATTTCATTGTAATAAGCGAAACGGATTCTACAGAATCTGTCAGGACGATAATTTTACATTCCCTGCAGCCAGCAAATGAAATAAAAGTTTCATTATTAAAATTTGTAATTTATACATCTACTCAGTGACACATAACTGTCAGTAAATAGTTGGTGAGAGATTTGTAACTATTTGTCATACTCAGTGATACATATATAACTGTCAGTAGTAGTTGGTGAGAGATTTGTAACTATTTGTCGTACTGCGGAATTATTTTTCTGAATCTTCATAGCAAATAAATTTCAGGAAAAAAAATAATGGAATCTGAAATATATTCTTTCAGTAAAAGTAATGTAACAATTTTGTCACAGTAAAAGTAATGTAATGTATTTGTCAGAGTAAAAATAATGTAATACCAGTAATGAGAAATTTATAGTTTACATTACTACTTGATGAAAGATGTACTACATTCAGCATTGTTTGGTTCTGTCTCTGTATCTCTCTCCTCTCTGTATCTCTCTCCTTCTCTCTCTCTCTCTCTCTCTTTTCACCCTCTCTTTCATAACATCATGATTCCAGAAAACACTGGACACTTACAGAAAGGAGGAATAATTCTGGCACAAGAATGAATTTGTTCATGAATTTTATTATATGTAATAAATTGTCAACTGAAATAATTCTGTTGTACCTTTTATTGATGGATTAATTTGTTGTCTGTATGGAAGTAAAACAAAAGTGTTCACTACATATTTTATATTATTTTATCCATACATAACACTAGGACTGTACTGATGTGGCATGACTGAGCTGAGCTGAAAGTGTTGAGTGATTAGAGACATAATGTCAGACCATCCTGCCTGCTCAGTTTATCATCTTAGAAAGTTCATCTTCTCTCTTTAATTTTAGCAGTCCAGGCCTTAAGGCTCATTTAAAGCTGCAGTGATAGCCTACCTCCATTCATGCCTACCTCCATTCATGTCTGTTTCTGGTTTTCTGTCTTCATTTGTTTACTCCCAGTATTCTCTTTTTGTTCTCTTGCACTCTATCTGTCTTCATCCATCTTGCCTTGATCTGGCCCTTATTCTTGCCCCTTCTGAGTCCCAGATATAAGCAAGTCTAATCTGAGAACTCTCTCCACTCAACAGTTTAACTGCTAGATTTCCTCACACGAATGGTTAGTGATGTTTTGCTCTTAGCTCCAGAGTGGTTAGTGATGTTTTATTCTTAGCTCCAGAGTGGTTAGTGATGTTCTACACTTAGCTCCAGAGTGGTTAGTGATGTTTTACTCTTAGCTCCAGAGTGGTTAGTGATGTTTTACTCTTAGCTCCAGAGTGGTTAGTGATGTTTTATTCTTAGCTCCAGAGTGGTTAGTGATGTTTTATTCTTAGCTCCAGAATGTTTAGTGATGTTTTACTCTTAGCTCCAGAGTGGTTAGTGATGTTTTATTCTTAACTCCAGGGTGGTTAGTGATGTTTTACTCTTAGCTCCAGAGTGGTTAGTGATGTTTTATTCTTAGCTCCAGAGTGGTTAGTGATGTTCTACACTTAGCTCCAGAGTGGTTAGTGATGTTTTACACTTAGCCCCAGATTAATTTGAAGCAGTACATAGTGATATCTTGCAACACTTTTGTGAGATGTTTGTAGTTTACATTTGTAGTAATTTATGAGAAGTTGGTAGTGTACATTTGTAGTAATTTGTGAGAAGTTTGTAGTTTACATTTGTAGTAATTTGTGAGAAGTTTGTAGTTTTCATTTGTAGTAATTTGTCAGAAATTTGTACTTTACAGTAATAGTAATTTGTCAGAAATTTGTACTTTACAGTAATAGTAATTTGTCAGAAGTTTTTATTTTACAGTAGTACTTTGTGACACATTTACAGTTTATATCAGTATCATGTGACACAGTTATTGTTTAGATCAGCACTTTGTGAGACAATCATTTCTGAGTAGTTAGTGAGAACTTTACTTTAACTAAATGACTATGACATAAGCTGTCACAATTTGTTCACCCCTGACATAAGTTGTAATGTTCATGTCACGCCAATTGACAAAAATAGGACATACACTGCCAGGTTTCATGAAATAACACAGACTGTAAATAGCCATGTCAAATTCTGGGCTGACTCCGAGAAAAAAGCTGCTACCTTGAACTTTACTTCGACCGTTCCAGTTGAATCTTGCCCTGATCGCGTCATTCTGAAACAAGAGCTGGATCTTACACAGCGAAAATAGCGTTCAAATGTTTAAAAGGATGCCATGTTTACATACAATCTCAACTACTATAGCTACTACTACTACTACTACTACTACTACTACTACTACTACTATTATTATTATTACTACTACTACTACTATTTTTTGTCATGCTACTACTACTACTACTATTTCTTCTCAAGTTACTACTACTACTATAACTAAAACCAACACCACCACCACCACCACCACTACTACTACTACTACTACTACTACTACTACTACTACTACTAATACTACTACTACTACTATTACTATTCCTTTTCATGCTACTACTACTATTACTATTTCTTCTCAAGCTAATACTATTACTAATAATACTACCACTACTACTACTACTACTATTATTTATTCTTATGCTACTACTACTACTACTGCTACTACTACTACTACTACTACTACTACTACTACTGCTACTACTACTACTACTACTACTACTACTACTACTACTACTACTATTATTTATTCTTATGCTACTACTACTACTACTGCTACTACTACTACTACTACTACTACTACTACTACTACTACTATTTTTTCTCACGCTACTACTACTACTACTACTACTACTACTACTACTACTACTACTACTACTACTACTACGACTGCTACTACTACTACTACTTCTACTACTGCTACTACTACTACTACTACTACTACTACTACTGCTACTATTACTACTACGACTACTAATACTACTGCCACAACTACTATTTCTTCTCATGCTGCTGCTACTACTACTACTACTACTAATATTTCTTCTAATGCTACTACTACCATTACTACTACTACTACTATTTAATAATACAACTGTTACTACTATTACTATTTCTTCCCATGCTATTACTAATACCTACAAATACTACTACTACTATTACTACTGTTTCTTCTCATGTTACCATTACCACTACTACAACTGCTAGTTCTACTACTACTACTACTATTTCTTCTCATTTTCCTACTACTACTAATACTACTACTATTGCTGCTAATACTACTGTTTCTCCTTTAAATACTTCTGCTACTTATTACTAATACTATTACTACTACTACTACTACTACTACTACTACTACTACTTTTACTACTACTACTACTACTACTACTACTACTACTTTTACTACTACTACTACTACTACTACTACTTTTACTACTACTTCTACTACTACTACTTCTACTACTACTGCTACTACTACTACTACTACTACTTCACTTTTATTACATACTACTAATACTACTACTTCTATTTCTTCTAATTTTACTACTACTACTACTATTACTACTACTACTAATGCTGCTGCTGCTACTACTATTTTTTCTCATACTACTGCTACTACTTACTACTACTACTACTACTATTACTGCTATTGTGCTTTCTCATGCTATTACTATTATTACTTTTAATACTCTCAATACTACTATTTTCTTCTAGTTCTACAAATACTATTACTACTGCTGCTGCTGCTGCTGCTACTGCTACTTATTATTAATAATAGTACTACTACTATTATCGACAGCTAATACTATGATTACCTATTATTACTATTGTTACTACATACTACAACTAATGTTACCTACTACTACTCTTAACTAGTACTACTATTACTTACTACTACTACACTATTTCTTCTCACTACTGCTACTATTACCTACTATTACAGTTATTACATATTACTACTACTACTACTACTACTACTACTACTACTACTATTAACTACTACTACAGTTCTTACATACTACTAATACTACTACTATTATAACGTACTACTACTTTAACTTATTGCTACAACTATTACCTACTTAAGTTACTTACTAAAATTGCCTACTACTATTACTGTTATTACCTAACACTTCTAATGCTAATACCTATTCCTACAACTCTTATTATCTACGAAACTACTATTACCTACTACTACTACTATTACCTACTACTACTACTACTACTACTACTACTACTACTAACTACTACTACCTACTACTAATACTTACTACTATTATTACTATTACTACTGTTATTACCTACTGCTGCTACTACTATTATTAACTACCACTAATACTACTATTACTAACTATTATAAGTACTACTACTACTACTGCTATTAACCACTATTATCACTGTTATTAACTACTACTACTACTACTACTACTACTACTACTACTACTACTACTACTACTACTGTTGCTGCTGCTACTACTACTACTAGTACTAATACTACTACTAAAGCTACTACTACTACTATTTACTACTAATACTACTACTAATACTATTACCTAATACTACTACCTTCTATTACTACTGTTACTTCTATTACCTACCATTACTATTGTTGCTTCTATTACCTACTACTGCTACTATTATTACCAATTACTACTACTATTACTACTATTACTACTATTACTACAACTACTACTACTACTACCACTACTATTACTTCCATTATTATTACCTACTAATATTACTACTAACTACTATTATTACTGTTATTACCTACAACTGCTACCATAACATAATACTACTAGTATTACCTTCTATTACTACGGTTTTTACCTAAAACTACTACTACTATTGTTATTTCCTGCTACTGTTATTACATAATACTATTAATATTGTTAATACATACTTCTACTAGGACTACTACATTTGTATTACTTACTTCTGTTACTGTTACCAAATACTACTACTACTACTACCACCACCACTACTACTACTACTACTACTACTACTACTACTACTACTACTACTATTATTATTATCTACTAATACTACTATTATCTACAACTATCACTATTGTTATTACCTACTACTACTACTACTACTACTACTACAACTACTACTACAACTACTTCTACTACTACAATTATTACTACAATCTACTACTACTACTATCTACTACTACTACTACTACTACTACTACTACTACTACTACCTACTATCTTTTATTAACTCTTACTATACTACAACTATTATTATTACTACTACTACTACTACTACTGTTATCTACTACTACTACTACTACTACTACTACTACTACTACTACTACTACCTTTTAATACTACTACTATTACCTATTACTACTAATACTACTACTACTATTACCTCCTCCTCCTACTACTACTACTACTACTACTGCTACTACTACTACTACTACTACTACCTACTGCTACTACTGTTATTACCTATTAATTGTACTATTTACTGCAACTACTACTACTACTCCGACTATTACCTGCTACTACTAATCCTATTATCTACTACTTCTACTATTACTTACTGCTACGATTGGTATTGTCTACATTTACTACTATTATTATATAATACTCCTACTACTTTAATTACCTACTTCTACTAATGCTGTTACGTAATATTACTAATTCTATTACCTACTACTACTACTACTACTACCCTTACTACTACTATTATTATTTACTACTACTGCCTTTACTTACAACTACGAGTGTTATTGCCTACGTGTACTACTATTACTATTATTTATTACTACTACTATTACTACTTTTTTTACCTACTACTACTGCTATTACCTACTATTACTACTGTTATTACCTCCTATTACTACTACTACTATTACCTACTACTACTACTACTACTGCTACTATTACTTGTTACTACTACTACTACTAATGGCTACTACTATTTCTATTACCTACTTCTGCTACTACTACTATTATTTACTACTAGTACTTCTACCTTCTACTAATACTGTTATTACCTACTACTACTACTACTACTACTACTAATTCTACTACTACTACTGCTACTACTATTACTACTACTACTAATTCTACTACTATTACTACTACTACTGTTAATACCTACTACTTCCTCTATTATTACTATTACCTACTACTATTACCTACTTAAGGAAAGTACTCGGCATCAAGTGGAATGAATTCAAGAACAATGCAGAGATAAGACAGATGACTGAACAACAACCAGTCTCATGGGTGATCAGGAAAAGGTGATGGACATATGTTGGTCACTTGATGAGAAGACATGATCAGAGAATCCAAAAACAAGCTATCAAGTGGAACACAACAGGCCGAAGAAAAAGAGGCAGACTGCATGAAACTCTGAAGAGGACATTATTAAGAGAGGCCAAGTTAACAGGCATAAAATCCTTTGATGAGGTTGAAAGACTCGCCGAAGACAGGAAAAATTGGCGAACTACTTTGCGAGCCCTATGTGACGTTTAACGGCATGGGAAGGATATAGGATATAAGATTACCTACTACTTCTACTACTATTACCTACTACTACTAGTATTACCTACTACTACTATTATTACATAATACTACTTCTCTCACCTACTACTACTACTGTTATTATCTTATACTTCGACTGTTACACACTACTACTACTAATATTCTTATTATCTACTATTATTATACTATTATTACCTACTACTAATACTTCAGTTATTACCTACTACTACTACTACTACTACTACTACTACTACTACTACTACTACTACTACTACTACTACTACTGTTATTACCTACTACTATCACTGTTATTACTTATTACTACTACTATTACCTGCTACTACTCCTTTTACCTACCACTACTATTATTATCTACTACTACTACTATTCTTATTACCTACGACTATTACTGTTACCTACTACTAGTACTACTATTTCCTACTTCGGCTACTACTGTTATTACTTACTACTACTAATTCTTTTACTACCTTCTATTACTGCTATTATCTACTACTACTACTGCTACTATTACCTACTACTATTACTACTATCTATCTGTCTGTACTGCTTGTGATGATCATGTAAAACATCTGGACAAGCTTTGGTTACATGCCTTCCAGTAGGACTATGATTGTTGCCAGTTGTGGTTAGTTAACCAGGATAACCATGTCCATACAGACACCGTCAAACTTTGATCTTATTAGGGGGGTTAATCATTATCAAGAGCAGGTCAACTGAATACTTGTCAGAACACACTAGGAAAGGTAATAAAAGTACTTTAAAAAAAAACTGGAGATAACATAGTGAAAGATCAAAGTCACTGACCTGTAACATCTTAATTTTAGAGAGGCACCCAAAAAATATCGCAACACCCGCTTGATAATGTAACGTCCGCCCGAATGACGGTAACGTCCGCACTTTTTTTTTCTGGTCTTGAAAGAGTTAAATATATCTTTGCGTCTCTGGAGTACTAAAAATTTGTCAAGTTTGTATGTCTGAAGGATTGAGTTTTGTCAAGTTTATATGTTTGAGGTCATGAGAGCTTCATCATTAATTCATTCATTTGCATGTCCCTTGCAGAACTTTGCCTCCCTAACAGCTCTCCTGTAGGCCTCTCGGTTGTGAGCAAGATGCCCTGCTGCTGAGTCAATTCGCAGATATCAACGATGTCTTGCAGCCATCTTCGCCTTGATCTTCCTTTCTTTCTTTTTCCCATTATGTACCCTTCCAGGGAATAAGTTTTGTCAAGTTTGTAAGTTTTAAGTCTGTAGTTATGCCAACTAATTTGAACACATTGTACATATAATAAAGAAAAATAACTTATAACATTTCTCTCTCAACAGCAACGGGTATCTCATTGAAAACCTCACCTCAGAAATTGTTACATTCCTGTAGTTGCTTATCTCTGTGTTGTTTTCTTTCAGATACAAGGAGAGCCAGTTGTGGAGGCCTTTGAATTTTTTTCTGCCATCGTATAGGCCTTCCATGACATGTCTGAAGCCAAAGTCAGAAGTATTGGACATGCCAAACCAGGCTTTTGTCAGGTTCTTCTTGAGATCACTGCTGTTCGTGACTTTCTCTGGAAAAGAGTGAAATATTTCACATAGAGATTGATTGATTGATTATCTTTAGAGGGTTGAGAAGTGGGCAGGCAGATCCGTCTGACATTCTGCCCTGTATCACACAACTTTCTGTTTCAGACATTCAACTGTTGTGATGAGCATGTACTAAACATAACATTTAGAACACTGAAAACAACAACAACACAATAATATCAACTAAGACATTACCATTCAGTCACATTTATGCACTCACTACAGAACGTGACTCACACTAATACATATCTGCTAAACTGCTAACCAAGCAAGATAAATTAAAATAATCAGCATCGGGTACATAGACTAAAATAACACGTTAATTGTTAAAGAAAGGAGTACAGCTTATATTTTAAATACAGGATGGGAGTGTATTCCAAAGATGAGCAACAGAATAAGCAAAGCTTTTCTTAAAATAGATCAAATCTAGGTTTTGGAAGAAGAGTACTGTTTAAGCGTTGGCTAAACTTTAGGCTACACCTACTGTAGATAAGACAGGTCATTACTTGTTAGAATTCTTTGTGCTAGCTTGGCTTTGTTGAAAAGGAATCTGTGAGAGGTAGAATTCTTTGTGCTAGCTTGGCTTTGTTGAAAAGGAATCTGTGAGAGGTAAAATTCTTTGTGCTAGCTTGGCTTTGTTGAAAAGGAATCTGTGAGAGGTAGAATTCTTTGTGCTAGCTTGGCGGTTTTCTGTCGGGGATACCCGTGTATGTGTTGGTCATATGATACGGGACGTGTGTAGTAAAACTCAGGTAGCAGTCACTTTGTCCGAGGCATAGGGCGGGTAACATGGGCCAGTGGAGTATCTGGAAGTGTAATATTAAAGTTTCTGATATTGTGATATGGAACAAATTCATGTTTCTGCTATGAACCCAACGTTACCCGAGCCGTCTCATGTTTTAAGTCTTTATATGTAAGTTAATGATTGCTTCCGGCGTGACGTGCAAAATGGCGGACGTTTTTCTAACGCTCTCGCCGGCATGCAGAAATCAGCGCAATTCCGCTTGATCTGTCACACATCATGTACCCGTACCGGGAGTTGGGCATAAGGCTAACAACTTTATCCTGGGACTTATCTAGAGGCGACTCCAGGTGGGAAACCGCAGAGAAACCAACCGAGCATCAGGGATGCCCACTCCGAGGAGCTCATTCGTCGGCCCCAAACATGCAACACAACAGGCCGAAGAAAAAGAGGCAGACCGCGTGAAACTCTGAAGAGGACATTGTTAAGAGAGGCCAAATTAACAGGCATAAAATCCTTTGACGAGGTTGAAAGACTCGCCGAAGACAGGAAAAACTGGCGAACTACTTTGCGAGCCCTACGTGACGTTTAACGGCACGGGAATGATATAAGATATAAGATAAGATGTAAGTTAATGTATGTCTAATACTGATGTATTGTAAATGTTGACGCGAAACATGTTCACTCTTAACTGTGATAGTGTATTCTAGAAGGTTAAGATTTTATGTAGCATAATATCATCATTAGTGGTTTTCACTGCCATTCTTTGATATTAGTTTGAATGCTTTCATTAATTCATGGAAGTTGATAACTTGGTTTGTTATATGTTATGCGTGGGCAGTTATGCTTTGCAGTGCTTTGTTCATTTCACATGAGCCATAGTGTATATAATGTGACAGTGATTTCATTGATTGATTTATGTTAAGAGAGCAGGAAATGCTACTGCCAGTTTTGATATATGATGTCTTGAGTTAGCAAGACATGTGTGTTAAGTGTGTTGGCTAACTCACGCTGTTGCTAACATGCTTTTTGTGTGTAAATAGAAAGCCAAGAGCCTGAAGTAGATGTCGAGAATTATTAAGAGCGTCAGGTGGAGTGACGAATAGATTTTTTGTCATGTGTGACTTCATAAGTATTTTCACTTTTGATTTTTTTATTTATTTGTTTGTAAAAGCATCCAGTCTTGTGTTTCTATGTCATCTGGTGTAATGTCTGTTGAGTCCATGTGTTGCGTCAGTGTGTTGCGTCCATGTGTTGCGTCCATGTGTTGCGTCCATGTGTTGCGATTAAACTGAACTATTTATTTTGACTCGATCAGTATGTCTTTATGAGTGATTATTGATGTTGTTAGAGAATATGTCCAACAAATTTCATACATTTAACATCACTGCTGTATCTAGACCAACAGGCAGCAGTAAGAATAAATAGTGAAACAACAACTTGGATTGGCATAAAACAAGGGGTCCGTCAGGGGTGCATATTGTCGCCTTACTTATTTAATTTATATACTGAAAATATAATGAGGAATGTTAGAGAAGATGTAGACCGAGAATATTACGATGCCATAACAATTAGAGGTTATGAAATACCAGAGATTAGATATGCTGATGACACAGTATTACTGTCCACAATACAAAAAGGAATGGAAAAACTAATTATGTCACTCCGTAAGAACAGTGAAGACCAAAACCTCTATCTTAATGCGAAGAAAACTAAATTGATGACAACTGACAAAACAAATAAGGCAGCTGAAATATGTATCAATGAGAACAAACTGGAAGAAGTGGAGAGTTTTGAACATATTGGATCACTACTAACTAATAATAGAGATACAATCAGGGCTAGCAAAAGGAGTACATATATCGCTCTTCAGAAAGTAAAACAACTAAAGAATCTGTGGAGAGGAACAGACACAACTACAAAAATAAGATTTTTAAGGGTATGCATCTTTCCCATCTCATCATATACCTGTGAGACCTGGAAACTTAACAAAACAGCTGAGAAACACATAAATGCCTTTAATGCCAATAAATGTAAATGCTACAGAAGAGTCCTTCAAATATCATGGACACACAAAAAAGAACAAATATGTCGATACTGCAAGAATTTGATAAAGGCTGGTTAGTAAAGAGGATTAAACAAATAAAACTTAAATATTTTGAACATATCAAACGTCATGATAATTTAGAGAAGACTGTCTTGGAAGGGAATATAACGGGAAAAAGAAAGAGAGGAAGACCAAGGCGAAGATGGCTGCAAGACACCGTTCATGATCTGCAAATGGATGCATCAGCAGCAGGGCATCGTGCTTACAATCGAGAGGCCTACAGGAGAGCTGTTAGGGAGGTAAAGTTCCGCAGGGGACATGCAAACCACTGATTGAGAGAATGTGTTTGATTTCTTCAAGTTAGAAACATTTATTTAGGGTAGGAAACTGGGCATATGTGAAAAGGTTAAGACCTGGTTTGGAGGGGAGCAGTTTGGGATGATATCCACCGCTGTACTTTATCATCATCATCATCATCATCATCATCATCATCATCATCATTCTCATCATCATCATCAGGTGCCGTGCCGACTGGCGTTGGCTATTATGGTTCTCCAGAGTACACGATCCTTCATGCAGGCCATCAGTTCAGTTAGTGATCTCCTCTTACACCATCCCGTCAGACTGTCCAGTATCATTTCTCTTGGTCTTCCTCTTGATCTTTTTCCTTCAATTTTTCCTGTTGTTATAATATTTTCAATGCCCCCTCTTCTCATTGCATGTCCTATGAAAGTACATTGTCACCCTCTTACCTTTTTGACAAGGTTTTTGTCTCTCCAGCTCTTCTCATACATTCTTCATTGGTTATTTTTGCTGTCCAGGGGATTCGCAACATTCTTCTAATAAGCCACATTTCTGCTGCTTCCAATGATTTTTGTGCAGACTTGCCTATTGTCCATGATTCACTTCCATATAACAAAATAGGTTCAATATAGCATTTTAGGATTCGTTTTCTAACATTCATTGATAAAGATGTGTTAGCTAATATGTTTCTCATTTTCTGAAATGCAGTCTTTGCTTGGCCTACTCTGTTCCTAATTTCTGTTCTGCATTTCCCATCTGAAGTTATTACTGTACTTATTACTTATTACTGTACTTTATATGGGAACAAATTAACCATGATAAAAGGCTAGTAATTTAAGCCAAGCACCAGGGAACCTTCCAGGACATAGATATAAGAAGATACAAGATAAAGAATAAAGTAACTTTAAAGTGCTAAACACAAGCACCGAGGAAGAATTTTTACACCAGATTGTATAACAATAGTCTGTGTGTGTGTGTGTGTGTGTGAGAGAGAGAGAGAGAGAGAGAGAGAGAGAAAGAGAAAGAGAGAGTGATATTTAGCGTGTCTTCCTAGTTCCTTGATCATTAAAGTACTTAATTTTGGTTAACTGGTAAATTTTTTGTGCAGTGGTCAACTCCAGCATCATCATCATCTAGCTCTCCCATTTTCTCTCTTAAACATTATCAGTCTTACTAAAGTCACCCATCAGCTTGAGAACATTAGTCAGCCGCCTGGGTGAGGTAAGCCAGGTCAGGTACCTAGATGCCAAGCCAAAACAGATTCCAGACACATGGGAAAAGTATTATGTAAAGAATCTCTGTCATCAGAAAAAGAGTTGTAAAACGGTACACTGAGTCTATCTTACTCTAAGATAGTAGATCATGGACACAGATAAATGCAAACATCACTAGAGGCAACATAAATATTTGGTTTCTTACAAGAACTTTTAAGAATAAATGAAACGTTAAGATGACAAACAGAGAATGTCTAACAAAGTCAAATGTAGGAAGGAACCTAATTAAATAAATCTGAAAATGACAGCCATCATTCACTGGACATATAATGAGAAGGGGAGGGCTTGAGAACATCATAACAGCAGGGAAAATGTAGGAGAAGAAATGTAAGAGAAGAAATGGAGGGGAAGAAATGTAAGAGAAGAAATGTAGGAGAAGAAATGTAAGAGACGAATGTAAGAGAAGAAATGTAAGAGAAGAAATGGAGGGGAAGAGCAAGAGAAGAAAAATCATGGACAGTCTAAGGAAAATCAGCATCTTGACTGATAGAAAATATCAAGGATCGAGATCTTCTGTGAGGAAGCGTGAATCCAAGGCCTGAGCGTACAGCTCATGCTGATGATGTAGATGACACAGTCCTGCTAGAAGAAAATCTTGATGACTTACAGAATCTTGCAACACAAATGAACAATAAAAACCAAGATTTTGGACTGGAAATAAGTATGTCCAATTATACAATTATATATGTTATTATAAATTTACCCTCTTTGATGTTATACAAGAGTATATGTTTCGTATGTACATACGAAATCAGTGAACATGTTTTACCTTCACATATGAGATATTCCAGTAGCCTCTCCATGACAGTCGTATTTAGAATAGCATCCAGGAACTCACTGTTAGCTTGGACTTCAGTGTCGGTAAAGTTTGTTTCGTCCCAGTTGTCGGGATGATACATGTTCAACAAGTCTTGAAATGTTTTGAATGTTGGGCTGGTTAATTTTGTTGCATTAACGTACTGAAACAGCCTTAATAAGAGGAAAACCAAAAGATGGTGAAATATTTGTTAGGATTTCTATGACTGGGCTTGGTATGTGTGCTAACGTTTAGGAGAGAAAATGGGAGAGCTGGAAGATGATGCTGCCGTTCATCATATCCACCAAACAAACGAGGAAATTAAAGAAGAATTTGAAGAGCAAGAAGGTACAACATGCAACAACAGTGAAACTCAAACGAGCACACTTTTATAAGTAAAACAAAATGTTTACCTACACATTTGCATGTAAGGGCCAACATGTGTAAAACATATAAGATTATGTGGATGATGGCTACAACTATCCATCCCTGAGATTTTGAAGGGGACTTTTTGTGGATGATAGCTACATTTATCCATCCTTAGTTTTTATAAGTGACTTTTGATTGCTTACTTTCTACACAGAACATTAAAACTGGGCTGCTGATGAAAGGACAGAATTAGCACATACCTGCATATACACAGGTGTACATAATGATTTGTTTTTAAAGAACGCTATCAAAATAAACTGACAGTTTCTCACCTGTCACGTGAACTTCACCTGGTTGGTAGCAAATAATTATCATGTTATAAGAACGACATTTCGCTGCAAGTTTTTGCTATGGGTTCAATAGATAACTTTTTTCACGATTATTTTCCGTTTTGAGCTTTTTTCAGATATTTGGATCTGCCGAAACTTTGTCTTAACTTTATTTTAACACGTGTTCAAACTTAATCTTCATTTTAACTTAGTTTTAAAGTATGTTAAAACTTTAACTTGATTTGTCACTTGATTAAACTTAAAGTTGATTTAACACTTGGTAAAACATAAAGTTGATTTAACATTTATTAATTTCTAAAATAAAATATGAAATGTTATTTTCTTTATTTTAATGATTCACCAGCCGTTGCACACACTTCTGATGGCGGTTTTTAAAAAAAAATATGTTTACATCTGTAAGTGATGTCCTGTTCCTGACAACCTACAGGTAACCTGCAGTCATTGCCTGACAACCTACAAATACAGGTATCTTTCAGTTATTGGCTGACAACCTACATCTACAGGTAACCTGCAGTCATTGCCTGACAACCTACAAATACAGGTATCTTTCAGTTATTGGCTGACAACCTACATCTACAGGTAACCTGCAGTCATTGCCTGACAACCTACAAATACAGGTATCTTTCAGTTATTGGCTGACAACCTACAGGTAACCTGCAGTCATTGCCTGATAACCTATAAATACAAGTAGCTCGTTGAATGAGAACTGGCTACATCGGGGTTCTCAAAGAACGAGAGCAGAGTTGGGTGTTTCAATTAATTATTACCAATTTCAACTAAACATTACTTTAGCGAAAGCGACTTTATTTACATAGAAACTGTGTCAAAGTGACAAACGCGGATTAGAATATCACAGATTGGTAGCTTTGTGGACGACAATCTCGACGTGAGCTTCTTAGACTCTCGAACCTCTCACAGATGTAATGCACAGTGAGACTGGACATGTTTGATGCTTATGACTGGACAGACTTGCGTCATGATGTTCGACTCCTTCTTTCTCCGTGAACAGAGTCAGAGACGATGGTCTCTTAGGCACACTGGTTCCATCAGGATGTAGCAAGATCTCCCACCACTCCAGACACTGGTTCTATCAGGATGTAGCAAGATCTCCCACCACTCCAGACACTGGTTCTATCAGGATGTAGCAAGATCTTCCACCACTCCAGACGCTAGCTCTATCAGGATGGATAACATTGTACTTGTTGTGAACTATTATTCTTGATGACTGATAGTGTAAGTGTTCTATGGTTCTCTGATCACAACACATCGCTGTTTCACAAATATTACACTTCACTAATCAGGGGAATTCCGATGAAATGTTCTCTACAGAACGCATTTAATTCTGACAAATAAAATATTCGACTTGGAATTCACAACTTCACCTGTACTAAGATGCAACATGACATAATTTTCGTTAGTTTCGTCGTTGAAGCAATCAATATCAAACTGTCATATTCTGCATGCAGCAATTCTCAATGTTCCCCTATTTTACAATATTCCACACATTGGATAAGAGGATAATTCTAAACTCTGTACCATATTCGATCTCCAACACGTGGTCAATCAGTTACACGACTAAATCACTGTACTCGAAGTTTCAAAGTCATAAATATTCATATCACTTGAATCACTTGAAACACAGATTCAGTCTGTCCTAAAACTACTTCTGCAAAACTGTTTTTCCTGAGTATCTATTGCTCTAATTGTCCATCTATTCCAACTGTCGTTACCTACGTCTTCTCTCTCTCTCGTGTCTTCTCTGGTGTGTGTGTGTTCTCCTTCTGCTGTTCTTCTCTGATTGTCTGTCCTTCTCTTCTGCTCTTGTCTGGACCGGACTCAATCACTGCCCGTCCTTGTTACTCTGTCTTCGGAGCTCCGTCCTCTGTCTCCTCTCTTCTACTTCTTCTTTCCTCTTGGTTCTTCGTTCGTCAGTTCTTCCGTCTTCGGGACCTCTCCTCTGTCTCTTCTTCTTCCTCGTTCCCTCCCGTACTTGGTTCCTCTTCGTTCCTCACTATACTTGGTTCCTCTTCGTTCCTCACTATACTTGGTTCCTCTTCGTTCCTCACTGTACTTGGTTCCTCTTCGTTCTTGGTTTTAGATTGTCTATTATTCCGTCTTCGGGTTCCTTCCTCTGTCTCTTCTTCTTTCTCGTTCTTTACTACTTGGTTCCCCTTCTTTCTACGCCCCTTTTCTTGTCTCCTTTTTATCTTCAAGTGCAGCTTGGTGGATTAACCAATAAGTATTTTGGCTCCACCCTTCAGATGTCCACTGGTTCCCATGAGCGTTCTGATTGTCCGTCATTCAAACTACCCTGAGACTTATATGTCGTAACTCAATTGTCCCATAGGCCACGCCTCTAAATATTTAATTGATCAGCTGGCCGAGTTGGTCACTCTTTTGTTTAAAAACCGTATGCAATCGCATAACAACGAATCAGTTACTATAAGCTATAACGGGGGAAATCAGTTATTATAAGCTAAAACAGGCGTAATCAATTACTATAAGCTAAAACAGGGGAAATCAGTTATTATAAGCTACAGCAGGTGTAATCAGTTACTATAAATTTAAACAATTGTAATCAGTTACTATAAGCTAAAACACGGGAAATCAGTTACTATAAGCTAAAACAGGGGACATTAGTTACTATAAGCTAAGACAGGGGAAATTAGTTATTATAAGCTAAAGCAGGCATAATCAATTACAATAAGCTAAAACAGGGGAAATCAGTTACTATAAGCTAAAACAGGGGAAATCAGTTACTATAAGCTATAGCAGGGAAAATCAGTTACTATAAGGATGTAGCAAGATCTTCCACAACTCCAGACACTAGCTCTATCAGGATGTAGCAAGATCTTCCACAACTCCAGACACTTGTTCCATCAGGATGGAGCAAGATCTTCCATCACCCCAGACACGGCTCCATCAGGATGCAGCAAGCTCTCCCACCACTCCAGACATTTGTTCCATCAGGATGTAGCAAGATCTCCCACAACTCCAGACACTAGCTCTATCAGGATGGAGCAAGATCTTCCACAACTCCAGACACTAGCTCTATCAGGATGGAGCAAGATCTTCTACAACTCCAGACACTAGCTCTATCAGGATGGAGCAAGATCTCCCACCACTCCAGACACGGCTCCATCAGGACGGAGCAAGCTCTCCCACCACTCCAGACATTTGTTCCATCAGGATGTAGCAAGATCTTCCATCACTCCAGACACTGGCTCCATCAGGATGTATAACATTGTACTTGTTGTGAACTATTATTCTTGATGACTGATAGTGTAAGTGTTCTATGGTTCTCTGATCACAACACATCGCTGTTTCACAAATATTACACTTCACTAATCAGGGGAATTCCGATGAAATGTTCTCTACAGAACGCATTTAATTCTGACAAATAAAATATTCGACTTGGAATTCACAACTTCACCTGTACTAAGATGCAACATGACATAATTTTCGTTAGTTTCGTCGTTGAAGCAATCAATATCAAACTGTCATATTCTGCATGCAGCAATTCTCAATGTTCCCCTATTTTACAATATTCCACACATTGGATAAGAGGATAATTCTAAACTCTGTACCATATTCGATCTCCAACACGTGGTCAATCAGTTACACGACTAAATCACTGTACTCGAAGTTTCAAAGTCATAAATATTCATATCACTTGAATCACTTGAAACACAGATTCAGTCTGTCCTAAAACTACTTCTGCAAAACTGTTTTTCCTGAGTATCTATTGCTCTAATTGTCCATCTATTCCAACTGTCGTTACCTACGTCTTCTCTCTCTCTCGTGTCTTCTCTGGTGTGTGTGTGTTCTCCTTCTGCTGTTCTTCTCTGATTGTCTGTCCTTCTCTTCTGCTCTTGTCTGGACCGGACTCAATCACTGCCCGTCCTTGTTACTCTGTCTTCGGAGCTCCGTCCTCTGTCTCCTCTCTTCTACTTCTTCTTTCCTCTTGGTTCTTCGTTCGTCAGTTCTTCCGTCTTCGGGACCTCTCCTCTGTCTCTTCTTCTTCCTCGTTCCCTCCCGTACTTGGTTCCTCTTCGTTCCTCACTATACTTGGTTCCTCTTCGTTCCTCACTATACTTGGTTCCTCTTCGTTCCTCACTGTACTTGGTTCCTCTTCGTTCTTGGTTTTAGATTGTCTATTATTCCGTCTTCGGGTTCCTTCCTCTGTCTCTTCTTCTTTCTCGTTCTTTACTACTTGGTTCCCCTTCTTTCTACGCCCCTTTTCTTGTCTCCTTTTTATCTTCAAGTGCAGCTTGGTGGATTAACCAATAAGTATTTTGGCTCCACCCTTCAGATGTCCACTGGTTCCCATGAGCGTTCTGATTGTCCGTCATTCAAACTACCCTGAGACTTATATGTCGTAACTCAATTGTCCCATAGGCCACGCCTCTAAATATTTAATTGATCAGCTGGCCGAGTTGGTCACTCTTTTGTTTAAAAACCGTATGCAATCGCATAACAACGAATCAGTTACTATAAGCTATAACGGGGGAAATCAGTTATTATAAGCTAAAACAGGCGTAATCAATTACTATAAGCTAAAACAGGGGAAATCAGTTATTATAAGCTACAGCAGGTGTAATCAGTTACTATAAATTTAAACAATTGTAATCAGTTACTATAAGCTAAAACACGGGAAATCAGTTACTATAAGCTAAAACAGGGGACATTAGTTACTATAAGCTAAGACAGGGGAAATTAGTTATTATAAGCTAAAGCAGGCATAATCAATTACAATATCTCCCACCACTCCAGACATTTGTTCCATCAGGATGTAGCAAGATCTCCCACCACTCCAGACACTGGTTCTATCAGGATGTAGCAAGATCTTCCACAACTCCAGACACTAGCTCTATCAGGATGGAGCAAGATCTTCCACAACTCCAGACACTAGCTCTATCAGGATGGAGCAAGATCTCCCACCACTCCAGACACGGCTCCATCAGGATGTAGCAAGATCTCCCACCACTCCAGACATTTGTTCCATCAGGATGTAGCAAGATCTTCCATCACCCCAGACACGGCTCCATCAGGATGTATAACATTGTACTTGTTGTGAACTATTATTCTTGATGACTGATAGTGTAAGTGTTCTATGGTTCTCTGATCACAACACATCGCTGTTTCACAAATATTACACTTCACTAATCAGGGAATTCCGATGAAATGTTCTCTACAGAACGCATTTAATTCTGACAAATAAAATATTCGACTTGGAATTCACAACTTCACCTGTACTAAGATGCAACATGACATAATTTTCGTTAGTTTCGTCGTTGAAGCAATCAATATCAAACTGTCATATTCTGCATGCAGCAATTCTCAATGTTCCCCTATTTTACAATATTCCACACATTGGATAAGAGGATAATTCTAAACTCTGTACCATATTCGATCTCCAACACGTGGTCAATCAGTTACACGACTAAATCACTGTACTCGAAGTTTCAAAGTCATAAATATTCATATCACTTGAATCACTTGAAACACAGATTCAGTCTGTCCTAAAACTACTTCTGCAAAACTGTTTTTCCTGAGTATCTATTGCTCTAATTGTCCATCTATTCCAACTGTCGTTACCTACGTCTTCTCTCTCTCTCGTGTCTTCTCTGGTGTGTGTGTGTTCTCCTTCTGCTGTTCTTCTCTGATTGTCTGTCCTTCTCTTCTGCTCTTGTCTGGACCGGACTCAATCACTGCCCGTCCTTGTTACTCTGTCTTCGGAGCTCCGTCCTCTGTCTCCTCTCTTCTACTTCTTCTTTCCTCTTGGTTCTTCGTTCGTCAGTTCTTCCGTCTTCGGGACCTCTCCTCTGTCTCTTCTTCTTCCTCGTTCCCTCCCGTACTTGGTTCCTCTTCGTTCCTCACTATACTTGGTTCCTCTTCGTTCCTCACTATACTTGGTTCCTCTTCGTTCCTCACTGTACTTGGTTCCTCTTCGTTCTTGGTTTTAGATTGTCTATTATTCCGTCTTCGGGTTCCTTCCTCTGTCTCTTCTTCTTTCTCGTTCTTTACTACTTGGTTCCCCTTCTTTCTACGCCCCTTTTCTTGTCTCCTTTTTATCTTCAAGTGCAGCTTGGTGGATTAACCAATAAGTATTTTGGCTCCACCCTTCAGATGTCCACTGGTTCCCATGAGCGTTCTGATTGTCCGTCATTCAAACTACCCTGAGACTTATATGTCGTAACTCAATTGTCCCATAGGCCACGCCTCTAAATATTTAATTGATCAGCTGGCCGAGTTGGTCACTCTTTTGTTTAAAAACCGTATGCAATCGCATAACAACGAATCAGTTACTATAAGCTATAACGGGGGAAATCAGTTATTATAAGCTAAAACAGGCGTAATCAATTACTATAAGCTAAAACAGGGGAAATCAGTTATTATAAGCTACAGCAGGTGTAATCAGTTACTATAAATTTAAACAATTGTAATCAGTTACTATAAGCTAAAACACGGGAAATCAGTTACTATAAGCTAAAACAGGGGACATTAGTTACTATAAGCTAAGACAGGGGAAATTAGTTATTATAAGCTAAAGCAGGCATAATCAATTACAATAAGCTAAAACAGGGGAAATCAGTTACTATAAGCTAAAACAGGGGAAATCAGTTACTATAAGCTATAGCAGGGAAAATCAGTTACTATAAGCTAAAACAGGGGAAATCAGTTACTATAAGCTAAAACAGGGGAAATCAGTTACTATAAGCTAAAACAGGGGAAATCAGTTACTATAAGCTAAAACAGGGGAAATCAGTTACTATAAGCTAAAACAGGGGAAATCAGTTACTATAAGCTAAAACAGGGGAAATCAGTTACTATAAGCTAAAACAGGGGAAATCAGTTACTATAAGCTAAAACAGGGGAAATCAGTTATTATAAGCTAAAGCAGGCGTAATCAGTTGCTATAAATTTAAAAAATTGTAATCAGTTACTATAAGCTAAAACAGACATAATCAGTTACTATAAGCTAAAACAGATACTGAAGAAGAGATGAAATAACCCATTGATGTGTCTGGAGTGCATGGTTGATGGTAATATCTAACAAACTAACTAACCAACCAACCAACCAGCCAACCAACCAACCAACCAACCAACCAACCAACCAACCTACCAACCAACCAACCAACCAACCAACCAACCAACCAACCAACCAACCAACCAACTAACTAACTAACTAACTAACTAACTCACTAAGTAAACAACTAACTAATTAAAACTAAACTAAACTAAACTAAACTAAACTAAACTAAACTGCTTCAACGACTAAAGGGCACTTCGCCTGTTCTAAAAGACTAATTCTTCCCCTCAAAGTTTTTGTCTCCATGTCCAGCTCGTCACACTTAAGTTTGTTTCACATGCAAGATTCTCTATACCTTTTTTTATCAGACGAAACATTCACTTGAAGATCATGTTCTGTAAGTCTCTGACTGTTGTCCTCCTCCCAGAGCTCTGCAGACACGTTTTTCAAGCTTGGGCATTGAGCTGTTTGCGAGAAAACACTGACAACAATTTTGATAACAAAAAGCAATTTAAAACTATGAAAGGTAACAGAGTTTCAACTAAAACTTCCGTCACGATCATAACTATCAATCCTGCTTGTGCATGTCCAATGTTTATGTTTTTTTTTTTTTGGTTTTTAATAAACAGTTCAAGATTTTTGTTCTTAAATGAAAAACCCAGTGTATTTTGTTAACTGATCAACTCAACTTTTTTTTTCTTAATTGAATATTCCAACACTTTTTGCTAACTGAGCAACTAGTTCAACTCATTTTTGTTAACTGAACAGCTGATTTTTTCTTTCTTTTTGTTAACTGAATAATTCAAGACTCAAGATTTTGTTTAACTGAAGAATTCAAGACTCAAGATTTTGTTTAACTGAAGAATTCAAGACTCAAGATTTTGTTTAAATGAAGAACTAAACTTTTTTTTCAGAGTGATGAAGAGATGGACAAACAGAGTGATAAACAATGGGCAGGCAAAGTTATGAAGAGATTAACAGACAAGTAATGAACAATGGCAGACACAGTGATAAACAATGGGCAGACAGAGTGATAAACAATGAGCATACAAAGTTATGAAGTGATGGACAGACAAGTGATAAACAATGAACAAAGTTATGAAGAGATTAACAGACAAAGTGATAAACAGTGGGCAGACAAAGTTATGAAGAGATAGACAGACAGAGTGATGAAACAATTGGCAGACAAAGTTATGAAGAGATGGACAGACAGAGTGATGAAACAATTGGCAAACAAAGTTATGAAGAGATTAACAGACAAAATGATAAACAATGGGCAGTCAAAGTTATGAAGAGATTAACAGATAAAAAATGATAAACAATGGGCAGTCAAAGTTATGAAGAGATTAACAGACAAAATCAGTTACTATAAGCTAAAACAGGGGAAATCAGTTACTATAAACTATAACAAGGGAAATCAGTTATTATAAGCTAAAGCAGGCGTAATCAGTTACTATACATTTTAAAAATTGTAATCAGTTACTATAAGCTAAAACAGACATAATCAGTTACTATAAGCTAAAACAGATACTGAAGAAGAGATGAAATAACCCATTGATGTGTCTGGAGTGCATGGTTGATGGTAATATCTAACAAACTAACTAACCAACCAACCAACCAGCCAACCAACCAACCAACCAACCAACCAACCAACCTACCAACCAACCAACCAACCAACCAACCAACCAACCAACCAACCAACCAACTAACTAACTAACTAACTAACTAACTAACTAACTAACTCACTAAGTAAACAACTAACTAATTAAAACTAAACTAAACTAAACTAAACTAAACTAAACTAAACTGCTTCAACGACTAAAGGGCACTTCGCCTGTTCTAAAAGACTAATTCTTCCCCTCAAAGTTTTTGTCTCCATGTCCAGCTCGTCACACTTAAGTTTGTTTCACATGCAAGATTCTCTATACCTTTTTTTATCAGACGAAACATTCACTTGAAGATCATGTTCTGTAAGTCTCTGACTGTTGTCCTCCTCCCAGAGCTCTGCAGACACGTTTTTCAAGCTTGGGCATTGAGCTGTTTGCGAGAAAACACTGACAACAATTTTGATAACAAAAAGCAATTTAAAACTATGAAAGGTAACAGAGTTTCAACTAAAACTTCCGTCACGATCATAACTATCAATCCTGCTTGTGCATGTCCAATGTTTATGTTTTTTTTTTTTTGGTTTTTAATAAACAGTTCAAGATTTTTGTTCTTAAATGAAAAACCCAGTGTATTTTGTTAACTGATCAACTCAACTTTTTTTTTCTTAATTGAATATTCCAACACTTTTTGCTAACTGAGCAACTAGTTCAACTCATTTTTGTTAACTGAACAGCTGATTTTTTCTTTCTTTTTGTTAACTGAATAATTCAAGACTCAAGATTTTGTTTAACTGAAGAATTCAAGACTCAAGATTTTGTTTAACTGAAGAATTCAAGACTCAAGATTTTGTTTAAATGAAGAACTAAACTTTTTTTTCAGAGTGATGAAGAGATGGACAAACAGAGTGATAAACAATGGGCAGGCAAAGTTATGAAGAGATTAACAGACAAGTAATGAACAATGGCAGACACAGTGATAAACAATGGGCAGACAGAGTGATAAACAATGAGCATACAAAGTTATGAAGTGATGGACAGACAAGTGATAAACAATGAACAAAGTTATGAAGAGATTAACAGACAAAGTGATAAACAGTGGGCAGACAAAGTTATGAAGAGATAGACAGACAGAGTGATGAAACAATTGGCAGACAAAGTTATGAAGAGATGGACAGACAGAGTGATGAAACAATTGGCAAACAAAGTTATGAAGAGATTAACAGACAAAATGATAAACAATGGGCAGTCAAAGTTATGAAGAGATTAACAGATAAAAAATGATAAACAATGGGCAGTCAAAGTTATGAAGAGATTAACAGACAAAATGATAAACAGTAGGCAGATAAAGTTATGAAGAGATGTGCAGACAGAGTAATAAACAATGGGAAGACAAAGCTGTGAAGAGATGGACAGAGTGATAAACTATGGACAGGCAAAGCTATGCAGAGATGGACAGACAGAGATAAACAATGGACAAAGTGATGAACAGATGGACAAGCAGAGTGATGAAACAATGATGGAGAGATAGAATGCCTGTCAAATGAGAAATAAGTTGAACTTGAAATGTTTAAAGAACTTTATTCAGATAGGATAAATATCAAAGTAACAAAATGAAACGCTTAATTGAGAAAAATGAGTTGCAAGTCTAGCACTAAGGTAAAACGTTGACTAAGACAAGGATGTGTCTCACTGATTGCCGCCCTACTAAGACAAGGATGTGTCTCACTGATTGCCGCCCTACTAAGACAAGGATGTGTCTCACTGATTGCCGCCCTACTAAGACAAGGATGTGTCTCACTGATTGCCGCCCTACTAAGACAAGGATATGTCTCACTGATTGCTGCACTACTAAGACAAGGATGTGTCTCACTGATTGCCGCTCTACTAAGACAAGGATGTGTCTCACTGATTGCTGCCCTACTAAGACAAGGATGTGTCTCACTGATTGCCGCCCTACTAAGACAAGGATGTGTTTCACTGATTGCTGCACTATTAAGACAAGGACATGTCTCACTGATTGCTGCACTACTAAGACAAGGATGTGTCTCACTGATTGCTGCCCTACTAAGACAAGGATATGTCTCACTGATTGCTGCACTATTAAGACAAGGACATGTCTCACTGATTGCTGCACTACTAAGACAAGGATGTGTCTCACTGATTGCCGCCCTACTAAGACAAGGATGTGTCTCATTGATTGCCGCCCTAGTAAGACAAGGATGTGTCTCACTGATTGCCGCTCTACTAAGACAAGGATTTGTCTCACTGATTGCCGCCCTAATAAGACAAGGATGTGTCTCACTGATTGCCGCCCTACTAAGACAAGGATATGTCTCACTGATTGCCGCCCTACTAAGACAAGGATGTGTCTCTCTAATTGCTGCCTTACTAAGACAAGGATGTGTCTCACTTATTGCTGCACTACAAGACAAGGACGTGTCTCACTGATTGCTGCACTACAAGACAAGGACGTGTCTCACTGATTGCTGCACTACTAAGACAAGGATGTGTCTCACTGATTGCTGCCCTACTAAGACAAGGATGTGTCTCACTGATTGCCGCCCTACTAAGACAAGGATGTGTTCACTGATTGCTGCACTATTAAGACAAGGACGTGTCTCACTGATTGCTGCACTACAAGACAAGGACGTGTCTCACTGATTGCTGCACTACAAGACAAGGACGTGTCTCACTGATTGCTGCACTACAAGACAAGGACGTGTCTCACTGATTGCTGCACTACTAAGACAAGGATGTGTCTCACTGATTGCCGCCCTACTAAGACAAGGATGTGTCTCATTGATTGCCGCCCTAATAAGACAAGGATGTGTCTCACTGATTGCTGTACTACTAAGACAAGGATGTATCTCACTGATTGCTGTACTACTAAGACAAGGATGTGTTTCACTGATTGCTGTACTACTAAGACAAGGATGTGTTTCACTGATTGCTGTACTACTAAGACAAGGATATGTCTCACTGATTGCTGCACTACTAAGACAAGGATGTGTCTCACTGATTGCTGCACTACTAAGACAAGGATGTGTTTCACTGATTGCTGCCCTACTAAGACAAGGATGTGTCTCACTGATTGCTGCACTACTAAGACAAGGATGTGTCTCACTGATTGCTGCCCTACTAAGACAAGGATGTGTCTCACTGATTGCTGCACTACTAAGACAAGGATGTGTTTCACTGATTGCTGTACTACTAAGACAAGAATGTATCTCACTGATTGCCGCCCTAATAAGACAAGGATGTGTCTCACTGATTGCCGCCCTAATAAGACAAGGATGTGTCTCACTGATTGCCGCCCTACTAAGACAAGGATGTGTCTCACTGATTGCTGCACTACTAAGACAAGGATGTGTCTCACTGATTGCTGTACTACTAAGACAAGGATGTGTCTCACTGATTGCTGCACTACTAAGACAAGGATGTGTTTCACTGATTGCTGTACTACTAAGACAAGGATGTGTCTCACTGATTGCTGTACTACTAAGACAAGGATGTGTTTCACTGATTGCTGTACTACTAAGACAAGGATGTGTTTCACTGATTGCTGTACTACTAAGACAAGGATGTGTTTCACTGATTGCTGTACTACTAAGACAAGGATGTGTTTCACTGATTGCTGTACTACTAAGACAAGGATGTATCTCACTGATTGCTGTACTACTAAGACAAGGATGTGTTTCACTGATTGCTGTACTACTAAGACAAGGATGTGTTTCACTGATTGCTGTACTACTAAGACAAGGATGTGTCTCACTGATTGCTGTACTACTAAGACAAGGATGTGTTTCACTGATTGCTGGACTTTATAGACTCACATTTTTCAACGTTGTGAAATTACAGGACAAATTATGGAAAGAGAAGATGTTTGCCAACTCCAAATATGAACTAATATATTGGCTGTCGGGAGAAAAACTTTGGTGGTCCTAGTAGAGAGTCTTTGCGTAGATAAAAAAAATGTAAATACTAATTTAATCAAAGAATCAATCAAAGAAACATAAGTTTATAATAAAAACGACAAATTTACGTACCTCAAGAAAATTGAACTTGAAACCCTTAAAAACAGACAAGAGCACGAAGAGAATTTTGTTTAGAAAAAAAAATGAAACTGATGTTTTGCAGTCGTGAACATACCTTTGGGTTGTCCGGTGACAAAAGTCATAATCAACACAACCAGACAAACCATAACCATCATCATTCTAGTCCTCTCCATTTTCTGTGCGCAGGTACAGTTTGTTACAAAGTGTCATCAAACAAGGAGTGCTTGAGAATAGAAAGAAAGGAAACAAAAATTATGAATGGAGTAATACACATATGATATCTAAAAAGTAATTCTTTTGGTAAGACAATCCACTGCATTTTGTTTACTTTGGTGTCATCATTATTTTGTATGAAAGATACGTCGGAAATACAATCTACTGTAATTTGTTTACTTTGGTGTCATCATTATTTTGTATGAAAGATACGTCGGAAATACAATCTACTGTAATTTGTTTACTTTGGTGTCATCATTATTTTGTATGAAAGATACGTCGGAAATACAATCTACTGTAACTATAGGCAACGCTGTAGTGCTTAGCTTCACTTTACGTCCATTCACATGAATCCTTGCTACAGAAGATGACAAATGTTAGTGTAGAAAATTGAGAACTTTCATTCTAAACTCATCCTATTTTTTTCCTGAATGTCAGATAGAGATTGTAGAGCAATCAACTCTTATTCTAGCTGGGTCTAGTCTCCAGAGCATACACCAAGATATAATAGGATGACTTTCTCATGTGTCATTGTGCCTGTAGCATGATTTTCTCTTCTTTCTGTGAGCCTGTAGCATGATTTTCTTTTCTTTATTTGTGCTTGTAGCATGATTTTCTCATCTTTCTTTGTGCCTGCGGAATGATTTTCTCATCTTTCTTTGTGCCTGCGGAATGATTTTCTCATCTTTCTTTATTCTAGTAGCAAGATTTTATCATCTTTCTTTATGCTTGTAGCAAGATTTTATCATCTTTCTTTATGCTTGTAGCATGATTTTCTCATCTTTCTTTATTCTAGTAGCAAGATTTTATCATCTTTCTTTATGCTAATAGCAAGATTTTATCATCTTTCTTTATGCTTGTAGCATGATTTTCTCATCTTTCTTTATTCTAGTAGCAAGATTTTATCATCTTTCTTTATTCTAGTAGCAAGATTTTATCATCTTTCTTTATGCTTGTAGCATGATTTTCTCATCTTTCTTTATTCTAGTAGCAAGATTTTATCATCTTTCTTTATGCTAATAGCAAGATTTTATCATCTTTCTTTATGCTAATAGCAAGATTTTATCATCTTTCTTTGTGCTTGTAGCATGATTTTGTCATCTTTCTTTATGCTAATAGCAAGATTTTATCATCTTTCTTTATGCTAATAGCAAGATTTTATCATCTTTCTTTATGCTAATAGCAAGATTTTATCATCTTTCTTTGTGCTTGTAGCATGATTTTATCATCTTTCTTTGTGCTTGTAGCATGATTTTCTCATCTTTCGTTGTGCTTGTAGCATGATTTTCTCATCTTTCGTTTTGCTTATAGCATGATTTTCTCATCTTTCTTTATGCTTGTAGCATGAGTTTCTCATCTTTCTTTATGCTTGTAGCATGATTTTCTCATCTTTCTTTATGCTTGTAGCATGATTTTCTCATCTTTCTTTATGCTAATAGTATGATTTTCTCATCTTTCTTTATGCTTGTAGCATGATTTTCTCATCTTTCTTTATGCTTGTAGCATGATTTTCTCATCTTTCTTTATGCTTGTAGCATGATTTTCTCATCTTTCGTTTTGCTTGTAGCATGATTTTCTCATCTTTCATTTTGCTTGTAGCATGATTTTCTCATCTTTCTTTGTGCCTGTTGAATGACTTTCTTATCTTTCTTTGTGCGTATAGCATGATTTTGTCATCCTTCTTTGTGCTTAAAGCATCCTTATTTCGTCTTTGCTTTTGCTTAGAGTTTCGATGCTGTCACTGGTGCATTTTGTAGTAACATTGCTGTTTCTGTTTCTGTTACTAATGTACTCTATAGTGACGCTGTTTTGCCTGTTACTATTGTACTCTACAGTGATGTTGTTTTGTCTGTTACTATTGCACTCTACAGTGATGTTGTTTTGCGTAGATAAAAAAAATGTAAATACTAATTTAATCAAAGAATCAATCAAAGAAACATAAGTTTATAATAAAAACGACAAATTTACGTACCTCAAGAAAATTGAACTTGAAACCCTTAAAAACAGACAAGAGCACGAAGAGAATTTTGTTTAGAAAAAAAAATGAAACTGATGTTTTGCAGTCGTGAACATACCTTTGGGTTGTCCGGTGACAAAAGTCATAATCAACACAACCAGACAAACCATAACCATCATCATTCTAGTCCTCTCCATTTTCTGTGCGCAGGTACAGTTTGTTACAAAGTGTCATCAAACAAGGAGTGCTTGAGAATAGAAAGAAAGGAAACAAAAATTATGAATGGAGTAATACACATATGATATCTAAAAAGTAATTCTTTTGGTAAGACAATCCACTGCATTTTGTTTACTTTGGTGTCATCATTATTTTGTATGAAAGATACGTCGGAAATACAATCTACTGTAATTTGTTTACTTTGGTGTCATCATTATTTTGTATGAAAGATACGTCGGAAATACAATCTACTGTAATTTGTTTACTTTGGTGTCATCATTATTTTGTATGAAAGATACGTCGGAAATACAATCTACTGTAACTATAGGCAACGCTGTAGTGCTTAGCTTCACTTTACGTCCATTCACATGAATCCTTGCTACAGAAGATGACAAATGTTAGTGTAGAAAATTGAGAACTTTCATTCTAAACTCATCCTATTTTTTTCCTGAATGTCAGATAGAGATTGTAGAGCAATCAACTCTTATTCTAGCTGGGTCTAGTCTCCAGAGCATACACCAAGATATAATAGGATGACTTTCTCATGTGTCATTGTGCCTGTAGCATGATTTTCTCTTCTTTCTGTGAGCCTGTAGCATGATTTTCTTTTCTTTATTTGTGCTTGTAGCATGATTTTCTCATCTTTCTTTGTGCCTGCGGAATGATTTTCTCATCTTTCTTTGTGCCTGCGGAATGATTTTCTCATCTTTCTTTATTCTAGTAGCAAGATTTTATCATCTTTCTTTATGCTTGTAGCAAGATTTTATCATCTTTCTTTATGCTTGTAGCATGATTTTCTCATCTTTCTTTATTCTAGTAGCAAGATTTTATCATCTTTCTTTATGCTAATAGCAAGATTTTATCATCTTTCTTTATGCTTGTAGCATGATTTTCTCATCTTTCTTTATTCTAGTAGCAAGATTTTATCATCTTTCTTTATTCTAGTAGCAAGATTTTATCATCTTTCTTTATGCTTGTAGCATGATTTTCTCATCTTTCTTTATTCTAGTAGCAAGATTTTATCATCTTTCTTTATGCTAATAGCAAGATTTTATCATCTTTCTTTATGCTAATAGCAAGATTTTATCATCTTTCTTTGTGCTTGTAGCATGATTTTGTCATCTTTCTTTATGCTAATAGCAAGATTTTATCATCTTTCTTTATGCTAATAGCAAGATTTTATCATCTTTCTTTATGCTAATAGCAAGATTTTATCATCTTTCTTTGTGCTTGTAGCATGATTTTATCATCTTTCTTTGTGCTTGTAGCATGATTTTCTCATCTTTCGTTGTGCTTGTAGCATGATTTTCTCATCTTTCTTTATGCTAATAGCAAGATTTTATCATCTTTCTTTATGCTTGTAGCATGATTTTCTCATCTTTCTTTATTCTAGTAGCAAGATTTTATCATCTTTCTTTATTCTAGTAGCAAGATTTTATCATCTTTCTTTATGCTTGTAGCATGATTTTCTCATCTTTCTTTATTCTAGTAGCAAGATTTTATCATCTTTCTTTATGCTAATAGCAAGATTTTATCATCTTTCTTTATGCTAATAGCAAGATTTTATCATCTTTCTTTGTGCTTGTAGCATGATTTTGTCATCTTTCTTTATGCTAATAGCAAGATTTTATCATCTTTCTTTATGCTAATAGCAAGATTTTATCATCTTTCTTTATGCTAATAGCAAGATTTTATCATCTTTCTTTGTGCTTGTAGCATGATTTTATCATCTTTCTTTGTGCTTGTAGCATGATTTTCTCATCTTTCGTTGTGCTTGTAGCATGATTTTCTCATCTTTCGTTTTGCTTATAGCATGATTTTCTCATCTTTCTTTATGCTTGTAGCATGAGTTTCTCATCTTTCTTTATGCTTGTAGCATGATTTTCTCATCTTTCTTTATGCTTGTAGCATGATTTTCTCATCTTTCTTTATGCTAATAGTATGATTTTCTCATCTTTCTTTATGCTTGTAGCATGATTTTCTCATCTTTCTTTATGCTTGTAGCATGATTTTCTCATCTTTCTTTATGCTTGTAGCATGATTTTCTCATCTTTCGTTTTGCTTGTAGCATGATTTTCTCATCTTTCATTTTGCTTGTAGCATGATTTTCTCATCTTTCTTTGTGCCTGTTGAATGACTTTCTTATCTTTCTTTGTGCGTATAGCATGATTTTGTCATCCTTCTTTGTGCTTAAAGCATCCTTATTTCGTCTTTGCTTTTGCTTAGAGTTTCGATGCTGTCACTGGTGCATTTTGTAGTAACATTGCTGTTTCTGTTTCTGTTACTAATGTACTCTATAGTGACGCTGTTTTGCCTGTTACTATTGTACTCTACAGTGATGTTGTTTTGTCTGTTACTATTGCACTCTACAGTGATGTTGTTTTGCCTGTTACTATTGTACTCTACAGTGATGTTGTTTTGTCTGTTACTATTGCACTCTACAGTGATGATGTTTTGTCTGTTACTATTGTACTCTACAATGATGATGTTTTGTCTGTTACTATTGTAATCTACAGTGATGTTGTTGTTTCTGTTTCTGTTATTATTGTGCTCTACAGTGACGCTGTTGTTTCTGTTTCTGTTATTATTGTGCTCTACAGTGACGCTGTTGTTTTTGTTATTATTGTGCTCTACAGTGACGCTGTTGTTTCTGTTATTATTGTGCTCTACAGTGACGCTGTTGTTTCTGTTATTATTGTACTCTACAGTGATGTTGTTGTTTCTGTTACTATTGTACTCTGAAGTAGCTCTATTGCTTCTAATTCTGTTACTGGTGTTCTCCGTTTTTCGCTGTGATGATTCAGAATCCAGTATTTTGGAATGCGTCAAACGTTTGAAGGTAAGTAAAATATTTGTAGTAGCAGGAGAAGATACGAAAATCCACATTGTAATCAAATTATTTTAAAGTAATTTCCAGTAGCAGCAGTTGTAACAGATTGGTGTCACCAACCGGAGAGAGAAGATTAGGAACGGAGAGGAATGAGGCGAACTTTATATGCAGCAGTGAGCTTTAATGACTTGAAAAGTTGAAACTGAAGAAGAAGAAGAAGAAGAAGAAGAAGAAGAAGAAGTAGAAGAAGAAGAAGAAGAAGAAGAAGAAGAAGAAGCAGAAGAAAAAGAAGAAGAAGAAGCAGAAGAAGAAGAAGAAGAAGTTGTATCAGCAACAGCGGCAGCAGGAATGCATGCCGGCGGTATAATTTTGGCACAAGTCTTCTGTAAGATAATAACAGAATCAGAAGCGACGCAAGCGACAAGATAGAAAATATGATCATCACATTAGCAGCTGGTTTGAAGAATCATCACATTAGCAGCTGGTTTGAAGAATCATCACATTAGCAGCTGGTTTGAAGAATCATCACATTAGCAGCTGGTTTGAAGAATCATCACATTAGCAGCTGGTTTGAAGAATCATCACATGAGCAGCTGGTTTGAAGAATCATCACATGAGCAGCTGGTTTGAAGAATCATCACATTAGCAGCTGGTTTGAAGAATCATCACATTAGCAGCTGGTTTGAAGAATCATCACATTAGCAGCTGGTTTGAAGAATCATCACATTAGCAGCTGGTTTGAAGAATCATCACATGAGCAGCTGGTCTGAAGAATCATCACATGAGCTGGTGGTTTGAAGAATCATCACATGAGCAGCTGGTTTGAAGAATCATCACATGAGCTGGTGGTTTGAAGAATCATCACATGAGCTGGTGGTTTGAAGAATCATCACATGAGCTGGTGGTTTGAAGAATCATCACATGAGCTGCTGGTTTGAAGAACTGGTCAGAACCGTCAGGGGTCATATATAAATAATGAAGGTATTTTAACAACAGACAGGAACAACTTTATCCACAACTTTACTGTAGTGGTTTTATGTATTTTATATATTTAGTTTTATATAAAAAAAAATAGCTAAAGACAACTGTCTGTGGGTCTCATACAGAACATGTCTTACTGGAAGTTGTGTTGGATTCGATGAAAGAAAAAAAAAGTGATGAGCTTATGGCATCTGCCAGCCACAGAAATATTCATGCGTGGAAGACCAAGCATTGGACCAACTAGGCAGCCGACTTGGAGGCACACCACAAAAGGGAACATATACTGACCTTCGGGAACCATATTTTAATATAGGATAGCTAGGCTAACTAGACTCAAATAGGGCACAAAATATCTTGACACAGGTCTGTGTACAACAAAGTCAAAAGACTGACATCATTCATGAAGTTGACCAGTGATAACGCGGAGAGCGGACACTCACTTAAGATACAAGAAGTGCAACTTCTCAAGCTAATAAAGAAAGTGTTAACTTTTAGTCTTGAGACTGTGGCAGAACAGAGCAAGGAACCAAAAACTCACCAAGTGTTGCCGAAAATCTTTATCCACGTCTAAGCTTCCTTCAAAACAAAAGTATCACGTGGGATCTACATGCAGCACTTCAACTAGAGATCCACCAAGATAAAATTTGCAACATACTGTGTTTCTGTTTTGGCACCAAGATAAAATTTGCAACATACTCTGTTTCTGTTTTGGCACCAAGATAAAATTTGCAACATACTGTGTTTCTGTTGTGGCACCAAGATAAAATTTGCAACATACTGTGTTTCTGTTTTGGCACCAAGATAAAATTTGCAACATACTGTGTTTCTGTTTTGGCACCAAGATAAAATTTGCAACATAATGTGTTTCTGTTTTGGCACCAAGATAAAATTTGCAACATACTGTGTTTCTGTTTTGGCACCAAGATAAAATTTGCAACATACTGTGTTTCTGTTTTGGCACCAAGATACAATTTGCAACATACTGTGTTTCTGTTTTGGCATATGGGCTTGGGTTCAAAGGGGAAACATAAGAGAAGGATAAAAACATATAAAGAACAATTATTATATGAGAGCATGAGAGCATGAATTCTCAGAACAGCACGAAGATTAAGAATGGTTCATTACATCAGCTATGACACTGTCTCCCCTGTTATGTTACAATGTAAGTGAACTAAAATCAAGATACATTGTCTCCCTTGTTATGTTACAGTGTAAGTAAAATAAAACCAAGATACATTGTCTCCCTTGTTATGTTACAATGTAAGTAAACTAAAATCAAGATACATTGTCTCCCTTGTTATGTTACAATGTAAGTAAACTAAAATCAAGATACATTGTCTCCCTTGTTATGTTACAATATAAGTAAACTAAAATCAAGATACATTGTCTCCCTTGTTATGTTACAGTGTAAGTAAAATAAAACCAAGATACATTGTCTCCCTTGTTATGTTACAATGTAAGTAAACTAAAATCAAGATACATTGTCTCCCTTGTTATGTTACAATATAAGTAAACTAAAATCAAGATACATTGTCTCCCTTGTTATGTTACAATGTAAGTAAACTAAAATCAAGATAGATAACAACGTTTTCAGTTGCCCCTCTCAGTGTGTACTCACAGTATTCTACACTCTGCTCAAACGTCACCTTGAAGGGACAGCTCTAAGCTAACAAGTACAAACCTTGTTATGTTGCCAGGAACAGATCGTGTCTTTTATATTACTATCACACATCACCACCACTTCCTACAAGAATAATTCTACCAACCCCAGCAGTAACAAGAAACAGGTGTCAGGTGACAGGATTTAAAGCTGAAACTGTTGTTGCCATTATAAAGAAGTGATTCATATCACGAAGTCAGACGTCAGAATGTTTATGTCACCACGACCCAGGAAGGGGACAAGAACAACTGAAACAGTTTTCGGTATTTTCTGAAAAAGTGTCACTCGTGTGGCTTTCCTATGGTCACTGTTTACGTATAACACTAAACATAGTCAGCGTTTAAAAAACTGTCTGTGGGTCTCATACAGAACATGTCTTACTGGAAGTTGTGTTGGATTCGATGAAAGAAAAAAAAAGTGATGAGCTTATGGCATCTGCCAGCCACAGAAATATTCATGCGTGGAAGACCAAGCATTGGACCAACTAGGCAGCCGACTTGGAGGCACACCACAAAAGGGAACATATACTGACCTTCGGGAACCATATTTTAATATAGGATAGCTAGGCTAACTAGACTCAAATAGGGCACAAAATATCTTGACACAGGTCTGTGTACAACAAAGTCAAAAGACTGACATCATTCATGAAGTTGACCAGTGATAACGCGGAGAGCGGACACTCACTTAAGATACAAGAAGTGCAACTTCTCAAGCTAATAAAGAAAGTGTTAACTTTTAGTCTTGAGACTGTGGCAGAACAGAGCAAGGAACCAAAAACTCACCAAGTGTTGCCGAAAATCTTTATCCACGTCTAAGCTTCCTTCAAAACAAAAGTATCACGTGGGATCTACATGCAGCACTTCAACTAGAGATCCACCAAGATAAAATTTGCAACATACTGTGTTTCTGTTTTGGCACCAAGATAAAATTTGCAACATACTCTGTTTCTGTTTTGGCACCAAGATAAAATTTGCAACATACTGTGTTTCTGTTGTGGCACCAAGATAAAATTTGCAACATACTGTGTTTCTGTTTTGGCACCAAGATAAAATTTGCAACATACTGTGTTTCTGTTTTGGCACCAAGATAAAATTTGCAACATAATGTGTTTCTGTTTTGGCACCAAGATAAAATTTGCAACATACTGTGTTTCTGTTTTGGCACCAAGATAAAATTTGCAACATACTGTGTTTCTGTTTTGGCACCAAGATACAATTTGCAACATACTGTGTTTCTGTTTTGGCATATGGGCTTGGGTTCAAAGGGGAAACATAAGAGAAGGATAAAAACATATAAAGAACAATTATTATATGAGAGCATGAGAGCATGAATTCTCAGAACAGCACGAAGATTAAGAATGGTTCATTACATCAGCTATGACACTGTCTCCCCTGTTATGTTACAATGTAAGTGAACTAAAATCAAGATACATTGTCTCCCTTGTTATGTTACAGTGTAAGTAAAATAAAACCAAGATACATTGTCTCCCTTGTTATGTTACAATGTAAGTAAACTAAAATCAAGATACATTGTCTCCCTTGTTATGTTACAATGTAAGTAAACTAAAATCAAGATACATTGTCTCCCTTGTTATGTTACAATATAAGTAAACTAAAATCAAGATACATTGTCTCCCTTGTTATGTTACAGTGTAAGTAAAATAAAACCAAGATACATTGTCTCCCTTGTTATGTTACAATGTAAGTAAACTAAAATCAAGATACATTGTCTCCCTTGTTATGTTACAATATAAGTAAACTAAAATCAAGATACATTGTCTCCCTTGTTATGTTACAATGTAAGTAAACTAAAATCAAGATAGATAACAACGTTTTCAGTTGCCCCTCTCAGTGTGTACTCACAGTATTCTACACTCTGCTCAAACGTCACCTTGAAGGGACAGCTCTAAGCTAACAAGTACAAACCTTGTTATGTTGCCAGGAACAGATCGTGTCTTTTATATTACTATCACACATCACCACCACTTCCTACAAGAATAATTCTACCAACCCCAGCAGTAACAAGAAACAGGTGTCAGGTGACAGGATTTAAAGCTGAAACTGTTGTTGCCATTATAAAGAAGTGATTCATATCACGAAGTCAGACGTCAGAATGTTTATGTCACCACGACCCAGGAAGGGGACAAGAACAACTGAAACAGTTTTCGGTATTTTCTGAAAAAGTGTCACTCGTGTGGCTTTCCTATGGTCACTGTTTACGTATAACACTAAACATAGTCAGCGTTTAAAAAACTGTCTTCTTCCTAAACCCAGGATTGATCTGTACAAGAAAAGCCTTGCATACTCTGCAGTACAGCTCTGGAACACCCTCCCCTACCATTTAAAATCCATTGATAATACTTCATCCTTTAACTCAAACCTGTTTCATTATTTACTTGCTTGTAATTATATGCCTCCATAAAATAACCAGCACTCTCTCAACACATGGCTCGTAAACCATCAAGTACTTCAATGACATAGTTAGAAAAGCAACTTGTTAGATATTGTTAGAAATTATTTTAATATTTGTTAAAAACATATGTTAGAAGATCTTTATTTACAATGTATTTTTGTTTATGTATATGCCTGCGTGCGTATGTGTGCGTGAACCAGTGAGAGAGAGAGAGAGTGAGAGGGAGAGAGAGGAGAGAGAGGGAGAGAGAGAACCAGTGAGAGAGAGAGGGAGAGAGAGGAGAGAACCAATGAGAGAGAGGGAGAGAGAGGAGAGAACCAATGAGAGAGAGGGAGAGAGGAGAGAACCAATGAGAGAGAGGGAGAGAGAGAACCAGTGAGAGAGAGGGAGAGAACCAGTGAGAGAGAGAGGGAGAGAGAACCAGTGAGAGAGAGGAAGAGAACCAGTGAGAGAGAGAGGGAGAGAGAGGGAGAGAACCAATGAAAAAGAGAGGGAGAGAAAACCAATGAGAGAGAGGGAGAGAGAACCAGTGAGAGAGAGGAAGAGAACCAGTGAGAGAGAGAGGGAGAGAGAGGGAGAGAACCAATGAAAAAGAGAGGGAGAGAAAACCAATGAGAGAGAGAGGGAGAGAGAGAACCAGAGAGATAGGACCCGTGAGAGAGAGAGGGAGAAAACCAATGAGAGAGAGAGGGAGAGGGAACCAGTGAGCGAGATGGAGAGAGAGGAGAGAGGAGAGAGAACCAGTGAGCGAGATGGAGAGAGAGGAGAGAACCAATGAGAGAGAGAGAGAGGGAGAGAGAGAACCAGAGAGAGAGGGAGAGAACCAGTGAGAGAGACAGCAGAGAGAACCAGTGAGAGAGAGAACCAGTGAGAGAAAGACATCAGAGAGAACCAATGAGAGAGACATTAGAGAGAACCAGTGAGAGAGAGAGAACCAGTGAGAGAGAAACATCAGAGAGAACCAGTGAGAGGGACATCAGAGAGAACCAGTGAGAGAGAGAACCAGTGAGAGAGAGAACCAGTGAGAGAGAGAACCAGTGAGAGAGAGAGAACAAGTGAGAGAGAGAAACAGTGAGAGAGAAACATCAGAGAGAACCAGTGAGAGAGAGAACCAGTGAGAGAGAGAGAACAAGTGAGAGAGAGAAACAGTGAGAGAGAAACATCAGAGAGAACCAGTGAGAGAGAGAACCAGTGAGAGAGAGACATTAGAGAGAACCAGTGAGAGAGAAACATCAGAGAGAACCAGAGAGAGACATCAGAGAGAACCAGTGAGAAAGAGAACCAATGAGAGAGAGACATTAGAGAGAACCAGTGAGAGAGAGAGAACCAGTGAGAGAGAGAGAGAGAAAGAGAGAGAACGTCCTTCAAGTATCATGGATCATGGACACAAAAAAGAATACATATATCCATACTACAAGAACATAAAACTGAAAAAAGGTTAGGTAGTAAAGAGGATTAAACAGAAAAAACTTTAATATTTTGGACACATTAAACGTCATGATAATCTAGAGAAGACCGTCTTGGAAGGGTACATAATTGTAAAAAGAAAGAGAGGAAGACCAAGGCGAAGATGGCTGCAAGCAGTTGGACGCACCAGCAGCAGGGCATCTTGCTTACAACCGAGAGGCCTACAGGAGAGCTGTTAAGGAGGCAAAGTTCCGCATGGGACATGCAAATGACTGACTGAGAGAGAAATAGAGAGAACGAACGAACATACTTTATTTTCAAAGGGTTAAGAATTGGGCACGCAGGCCCGTCTGGCATTCTGCCTTTCATCATACAGCTTTCACTCAGTCACAGTCATTCAGCATTTTTTAATGAGCATAATTATCATTAAGACACAATTAAATGCTTACATAAATAAATAATACACTTATCTCATGTCCATACACTCTACATTCTGATTTATGCAACAACATGAAATAAACCTGCATTCTTACATTCATTCAAAACTAACACATTTATAGAAAAGCAGTATTTAAAAAATTACAACAATCAAGCCATACTTTAAACTACTTTAGACTATGCTTAGGGAGGCATATAGTCCATATCAAACAGATGTTGACAACGTTAAAGTTATAAGAACGAATATTACTTATAAGTTTTACGTGAATTGGTAGGGCATTCCAAAGGTGGGCAGCTGAGTAAGAGAAGCTTTTTTTAAAAGCATGTCAAGCCTTGGTTTTGGGAGAATACAATTGCTTAAGCGTTGACTGTGTTTTGGGTTGGATCTGAACAACGACCACAGATAGAGTAGAGCATTGTGTGATATAATTTTGTGAATTAACTTGGTCTTGTTGAAAATAAGTCTCTTCTTGAGGTGTAGAATATCAAGATGTTTGTCCTTATTCGTAATACGTGCTGCTTGTTTGTCATCTGTAAGCTTTACTGCCCATTTTTGAAGTGAGTAAAGTCTTTTCATGTTTGACATGGAACAACCGTCCCAAACTGTGGAGCTGTAGTCCACGTGTGTTTGTATCTGTGATATGTAGTATATTTTTCTGGTGTCTTTGTCAAGAAAATGTTATATTTAGTAAATTGGTAAACGTTTTTGTGCAGTGAGTTTGGTTAGATTGTCTACATGATGATTCCAGCTGAAGTTGTGGTCAATCATGAGACCTAGAGTTTTATGTTCACTAACATTCTTTATCTGTGAATTTCTAGCATGGAGATGTAGTGTAGTTGTTTGTGAATTTGTTAATTTTTGTCTTGTTGTAATGAGCATGGATTTTGTTTGCTGACGTTTATGAGCATTCTATTGTTATTATTCCAGTTAATTAGACTGTTTATTTCAATTTGAAGAGTTGACTCAAGGTTATTACAGTCATGTCACAAGTGTAAACTGTACAGTCATCATCAAACAAGATGATTTTTTGAGAAGACCGTCTTGGAAGGGTACATAATTGTAAAAAGAAAGAGAGGAAGACCAAGGCGAAGATGGCTGCAAGCAGTTGGACGCACCAGCAGCAGGGCATCTTGCTTACAACCGAGAGGCCTACAGGAGAGCTGTTAAGGAGGCAAAGTTCCGCATGGGACATGCAAATGACTGACTGAGAGAGAAATAGAGAGAACGAACGAACATACTTTATTTTCAAAGGGTTAAGAATTGGGCACGCAGGCCCGTCTGGCATTCTGCCTTTCATCATACAGCTTTCACTCAGTCACAGTCATTCAGCATTTTTTAATGAGCATAATTATCATTAAGACACAATTAAATGCTTACATAAATAAATAATACACTTATCTCATGTCCATACACTCTACATTCTGATTTATGCAACAACATGAAATAAACCTGCATTCTTACATTCATTCAAAACTAACACATTTATAGAAAAGCAGTATTTAAAAAATTACAACAATCAAGCCATACTTTAAACTACTTTAGACTATGCTTAGGGAGGCATATAGTCCATATCAAACAGATGTTGACAACGTTAAAGTTATAAGAACGAATATTACTTATAAGTTTTACGTGAATTGGTAGGGCATTCCAAAGGTGGGCAGCTGAGTAAGAGAAGCTTTTTTTAAAAGCATGTCAAGCCTTGGTTTTGGGAGAATACAATTGCTTAAGCGTTGACTGTGTTTTGGGTTGGATCTGAACAACGACCACAGATAGAGTAGAGCATTGTGTGATATAATTTTGTGAATTAACTTGGTCTTGTTGAAAATAAGTCTCTTCTTGAGGTGTAGAATATCAAGATGTTTGTCCTTATTCGTAATACGTGCTGCTTGTTTGTCATCTGTAAGCTTTACTGCCCATTTTTGAAGTGAGTAAAGTCTTTTCATGTTTGACATGGAACAACCGTCCCAAACTGTGGAGCTGTAGTCCACGTGTGTTTGTATCTGTGATATGTAGTATATTTTTCTGGTGTCTTTGTCAAGAAAATGTTATATTTAGTAAATTGGTAAACGTTTTTGTGCAGTGAGTTTGGTTAGATTGTCTACATGATGATTCCAGCTGAAGTTGTGGTCAATCATGAGACCTAGAGTTTTATGTTCACTAACATTCTTTATCTGTGAATTTCTAGCATGGAGATGTAGTGTAGTTGTTTGTGAATTTGTTAATTTTTGTCTTGTTGTAATGAGCATGGATTTTGTTTGCTGACGTTTATGAGCATTCTATTGTTATTATTCCAGTTAATTAGACTGTTTATTTCAATTTGAAGAGTTGACTCAAGGTTATTACAGTCATGTCACAAGTGTAAACTGTACAGTCATCATCAAACAAGATGATTTTTTGAGAAGATCATTGATGATGTAGATGGTAAACAGGAGAGGACCAAGAATAGATCCCTGTGGAACACCATTATCAACCACAGATGAACTTGACTTAGAGTTTCAGAGGCAAACTACCTGCTGTCTGTTGGAAAGAAAAGATGTAATAAATTTTGTTAAGTCAGGGTGTAATCTATAAGTCTAAAGCTTTCTAAATAGGTATACAGTATCAATCATGTCAAATACTTTTCTGAAGTCAACAAAGACAGCCCCACATAATTTATCACTGTTTATATTTGATAACCAACATTCTGTCATTTTTGTGAGAGCTGTGTAGCAGGAATGTTTTGACCTAAAACCTGACTGACAGTCAATGATCAAATCATTTTCTTGCATGTGAAAGAAAGAGAAAGAAAGAAAGAAAGAAAGAAAAAGAGAGAGAGAGAGAAAGAGCAAAAAGGAGAAAAAAAGAGATCAAAGAGAAGGAGAGAACGTAAGAAAGGGAGAGAGACAGAAAGAAAAAGAGAGGGAGTGAGAAGAGAGAAAGATTTTACTGAAAGGTAGGGACCTCAAACGTTTTGATGTGGAGGAATCAGACAAAGGTTACACAAGATCAGGAAGAGTTTTGTGAGGTAAAATCACTGAGAGTGTGAGTAGAGTGAGTCCTAGAGTATGTGACAAGAGAGAATCATAGAGAGTGTGAGAGAGTGAATGCTAGAGAGTGTGAGGAGAGAGAATCATAGAGAGTGTGAGGAGAGAGAATCATAGAGAGTGTGAGAGCGTGAATCCTCGAGAGTGTGAGGAGAGAGAATCATAGAGAGTGTGAGAGAGTGAATCCTCCAGAGTGTGAGGAGAGAGAATCATAGAGAATGTGAGAGCGTGAATCCTCCAGAGTGTGAGGAGAGAGAATCATAGAGAGTGTGAGAGAGTGAATCCTCGAGAGTGTGAGGAGAGAGAATCATAGAGAGTGTGAGAAGAGAGAATCATAGAGAGTGTGAGGAGACAGAATGATAGAGAGTGTGAGGAGAGAGAATCATAGAGAGTGTGAGCAGAGAGAATCATAGAGAGTGTGAGAAGAGAGAATCATAGAGAGTGTGAGGAGAGAGAATCATAGAGAGTGTGAGGAGAGAGAATGATAGAGAGTGTGAGGAGAGAGAATCATAGAGAGTGTGAGGAGAGAGAATCATAGAGAGTGTGAGGAAAGAGAATACACTTATCTCATGTCCATACACTCTACATTCTGATTTATGCAACAACATGAAATAAACCTGCATTCTTACATTCATTCAAAACTAACACATTTATAGAAAAGCAGTATTTAAAAAATTACAACAATCAAGCCATACTTTAAACTACTTTAGACTATGCTTAGGGAGGCATATAGTCCATATCAAACAGATGTTGACAACGTTAAAGTTATAAGAACGAATATTACTTATAAGTTTTACGTGAATTGGTAGGGCATTCCAAAGGTGGGCAGCTGAGTAAGAGAAGCTTTTTTTAAAAGCATGTCAAGCCTTGGTTTTGGGAGAATACAATTGCTTAAGCGTTGACTGTGTTTTGGGTTGGATCTGAACAACGACCACAGATAGAGTAGAGCATTGTGTGATATAATTTTGTGAATTAACTTGGTCTTGTTGAAAATAAGTCTCTTCTTGAGGTGTAGAATATCAAGATGTTTGTCCTTATTCGTAATACGTGCTGCTTGTTTGTCATCTGTAAGCTTTACTGCCCATTTTTGAAGTGAGTAAAGTCTTTTCATGTTTGACATGGAACAACCGTCCCAAACTGTGGAGCTGTAGTCCACGTGTGTTTGTATCTGTGATATGTAGTATATTTTTCTGGTGTCTTTGTCAAGAAAATGTTATATTTAGTAAATTGGTAAACGTTTTTGTGCAGTGAGTTTGGTTAGATTGTCTACATGATGATTCCAGCTGAAGTTGTGGTCAATCATGAGACCTAGAGTTTTATGTTCACTAACATTCTTTATCTGTGAATTTCTAGCATGGAGATGTAGTGTAGTTGTTTGTGAATTTGTTAATTTTTGTCTTGTTGTAATGAGCATGGATTTTGTTTGCTGACGTTTATGAGCATTCTATTGTTATTATTCCAGTTAATTAGACTGTTTATTTCAATTTGAAGAGTTGACTCAAGGTTATTACAGTCATGTCACAAGTGTAAACTGTACAGTCATCATCAAACAAGATGATTTTTTGAGAAGATCATTGATGATGTAGATGGTAAACAGGAGAGGACCAAGAATAGATCCCTGTGGAACACCATTATCAACCACAGATGAACTTGACTTAGAGTTTCAGAGGCAAACTACCTGCTGTCTGTTGGAAAGAAAAGATGTAATAAATTTTGTTAAGTCAGGGTGTAATCTATAAGTCTAAAGCTTTCTAAATAGGTATACAGTATCAATCATGTCAAATACTTTTCTGAAGTCAACAAAGACAGCCCCACATAATTTATCACTGTTTATATTTGATAACCAACATTCTGTCATTTTTGTGAGAGCTGTGTAGCAGGAATGTTTTGACCTAAAACCTGACTGACAGTCAATGATCAAATCATTTTCTTGCATGTGAAAGAAGAGAAAGAAAGAAAGAAAGAAAGAAAGAAAAAGAGAGAGAGAGAGAAAGAGCAAAAAGGAGAAAAAAAGAGATCAAAGAGAAGGAGAGAACGTAAGAAAGGGAGAGAGACAGAAAGAAAAAGAGAGGGAGTGAGAAGAGAGAAAGATTTTACTGAAAGGTAGGGACCTCAAACGTTTTGATGTGGAGGAATCAGACAAAGGTTACACAAGATCAGGAAGAGTTTTGTGAGGTAAAATCACTGAGAGTGTGAGTAGAGTGAGTCCTAGAGTATGTGACAAGAGAGAATCATAGAGAGTGTGAGAGAGTGAATGCTAGAGAGTGTGAGGAGAGAGAATCATAGAGAGTGTGAGGAGAGAGAATCATAGAGAGTGTGAGAGCGTGAATCCTCGAGAGTGTGAGGAGAGAGAATCATAGAGAGTGTGAGAGAGTGAATCCTCCAGAGTGTGAGGAGAGAGAATCATAGAGAATGTGAGAGCGTGAATCCTCCAGAGTGTGAGGAGAGAGAATCATAGAGAGTGTGAGAGAGTGAATCCTCGAGAGTGTGAGGAGAGAGAATCATAGAGAGTGTGAGAAGAGAGAATCATAGAGAGTGTGAGGAGACAGAATGATAGAGAGTGTGAGGAGAGAGAATCATAGAGAGTGTGAGCAGAGAGAATCATAGAGAGTGTGAGAAGAGAGAATCATAGAGAGTGTGAGGAGAGAGAATCATAGAGAGTGTGAGGAGAGAGAATGATAGAGAGTGTGAGGAGAGAGAATCATAGAGAGTGTGAGGAGAGAGAATCATAGAGAGTGTGAGGAAAGAGAATCATAGAGAGTGTGAGGAGAGAGAATCATAGATAGTGTGAGGAGAGAGAATCATAGAGAGTGTGAGGAGAGAGAATCATAGGGAGTGTGAGGAGAGAGAATCATAGAGAGTATGAGGAGAGAGAATCATAGAGAGTGTGAGGAGAGAGAATCATAGATAATGTGAGGAGAGAGAATCATAGAGAGTGTGAGGAGAGAGAATCATAGAGAGTGTGATGAGAGAGAATCAGTGATAGAGAGTTAGTGAGAGAGAGAAGTAAAGAGAGTTTGTGAGAATTAGAAATATCTTGCTGAAAAAGAGAGAGAGAGAGAGAGAGAGAGAGGCGATTTTGAGGAAAATACAAAACGAATTAATTCTTTAATTCCGTTTTTCCCCGAAAACGCACGCATACACAAAAACGAACAATCAAACGCGTACACACATACACAACCATTTACAAATATATACACTCATGTAGCCTCAACAAAAAGCAGCTAGATCCGGCTGTGTATAGCTTGATATTACTGTTAACTGAGTGATATTTTTTATATCACCTCAGCATCCTGATTGACATAAAAAGTGTCAGTAATTTATTTGTTTTCTAGCCCACTTGTTTATGTGTGGAGATTTTATCTGAACAGCAAATTCTTTATTGTGAAGTTATCTAGGGCAAAATAGTAAATACTCGTCAGGAAAAACAAGAATAGTCAGACCCAGGACTATGTGACGAGAAGGACATCTAGGACTCTGTGACGAGAAGGACATCTAGGGTTTTGTGAATAGAAGTACATCTAGGGATTTGTGAATAGAAGGACCTCTAGGGTTTTGTGGAAAAAAGGACATCTAGTGTTGTGTGAATAGAAGGACATCTAGGGTTTTGTGAAAAAAGGACATCTATGGTTTTGTGAATAGAAGGACATCTAGGGTTTTGTGAAAAAAGGACATCTAGGGTTGTGTGACTAGAAGGACATCTAAGTCTCTAAGTCTGTGTGACTAAAGGACCATTTAAGTATGTGTGATTAGAGGACCATTTAAGTATGTGTGACTAGAGGACCAACTAGATCTGTGTGACTAGAAGGATATCTAGGTCTCTGTGAAAATAATGACATCTAGATTTGTGTGAATAGAAGGACATTTACGTCTTGTGACTAGAAGGATATCTAGGTCTGTGTGACTGGACGGACGTCTAGAACGGTGCGACTAAAGAAATCTAGCACAGTGCAACTAGAGGGACATATAGGCCCGTGTGAATAGAAAGACATGTAGGTCTATGTGACTAGAAGGACATTTAGGTATATGCTTAGAAGGACATCTAGGTCTATGTGCCTAGAAGAACATCAAGGTATGTGTGACTAGAAGGACATCCATGTAGCTTAGAAGGACATCTAGGTCTGTTGTACTAGAAGGACATCTAGGTCTGTGTGAATAGAAGGACACCTAGGTTTGTGTGACTAGAAGAATATTTAGATCTGTGTGACTAGAGGGGAATCTAGGTCCGTGTGACTAGAAGGACATCCAGGACTGCGACTAGATGGAGATACCGGTCTGTGTGACTACAAAGATATATGAGAAGGTGTGACTAGAAAAAACTTTTGGTACTATGTGACTAGAAGGACATCTGGGACTGTGTGATTAGAAAGACATCTAGGGTTTTGTGAATAGAAGTACATCTAGGGATTTGTGAATAGAAGGACCTCTAGGGTTTTGTGGAAAAAAGGACATCTAGTGTTGTGTGAATAGAAGGACATCTAGGGTTTTGTGAAAAAAGGACATCTATGGTTTTGTGAATAGAAGGACATCTAGGGTTTTGTGAAAAAAGGACATCTAGGGTTGTGTGACTAGAAGGACATCTAAGTCTCTAAGTCTGTGTGACTAAAGGACCATTTAAGTATGTGTGATTAGAGGACCATTTAAGTATGTGTGACTAGAGGACCAACTAGATCTGTGTGACTAGAAGGATATCTAGGTCTCTGTGAAAATAATGACATCTAGATTTGTGTGAATAGAAGGACATTTACGTCTTGTGACTAGAAGGATATCTAGGTCTGTGTGACTGGACGGACGTCTAGAACGGTGCGACTAAAGAAATCTAGCACAGTGCAACTAGAGGGACATATAGGCCCGTGTGAATAGAAAGACATGTAGGTCTATGTGACTAGAAGGACATTTAGGTATATGCTTAGAAGGACATCTAGGTCTATGTGCCTAGAAGAACATCAAGGTATGTGTGACTAGAAGGACATCCATGTAGCTTAGAAGGACATCTAGGTCTGTTGTACTAGAAGGACATCTAGGTCTGTGTGAATAGAAGGACACCTAGGTTTGTGTGACTAGAAGAATATTTAGATCTGTGTGACTAGAGGGGAATCTAGGTCCGTGTGACTAGAAGGACATCCAGGACTGCGACTAGATGGAGATACCGGTCTGTGTGACTACAAAGATATATGAGAAGGTGTGACTAGAAAAAACTTTTGGTACTATGTGACTAGAAGGACATCTGGGACTGTGTGATTAGAAAGACACATATATATATTGTGTGTGACTATAAGAAATCTAGGACTTTGTGACGAGAAGGGCATCTAGGTCTGTGTGAATAAAAGAGCATCTAGGTTTGTGTGACTAGAAGACCATTTAAGTATGTGTGACTAGAGGACCAACTAGATCTGTGTGACTAGAAGGATATCTAGGTCTCTGTGAAAATAATGACATCTAGATTTGTGTGAATAGAAGGACATTTACGTCTTGTGACTAGAAGGATATCTAGGTCTGTGTGACTGGACGGACGTCTAGAACGGTGCGACTAAAGAAATCTAGCACAGTGCAACTAGAGGGACATATAGGCCCGTGTGAATAGAAAGACATGTAGGTCTATGTGACTAGAAGGACATTTAGGTATATGCTTAGAAGGACATCTAGGTCTATGTGCCTAGAAGAACATCAAGGTATGTGTGACTAGAAGGACATCCATGTAGCTTAGAAGGACATCTAGGTCTGTTGTACTAGAAGGACATCTAGGTCTGTGTGAATAGAAGGACACCTAGGTTTGTGTGACTAGAAGAATATTTAGATCTGTGTGACTAGAGGGGAATCTAGGTCCGTGTGACTAGAAGGACATCCAGGACTGCGACTAGATGGAGATACCGGTCTGTGTGACTACAAAGATATATGAGAAGGTGTGACTAGAAAAAACTTTTGGTACTATGTGACTAGAAGGACATCTGGGACTGTGTGATTAGAAAGACACATATATATATTGTGTGTGACTATAAGAAATCTAGGACTTTGTGACGAGAAGGGCATCTAGGTCTGTGTGAATAAAAGAGCATCTAGGTTTGTGTGACTAGAAGAATATCAAGGTGTGTGTGGCTAGATGAACACCTAGGACTTTTTGACTAGAAATACATCTTGGTTTCTGTGAATAGGACATCTAGGTTTCTAGATTGACATCTAGGACTGTGTGGCTAGAAGGACATCTAAATCTGTATGACTAGGGGGACATATAGTTAAGTGCAACTAGAAGGACATGAATAATTGTGTGACTAGAAGGACAACTAGTTTTGTGTGAATAGGATATCTGGGACTATGTGACTAGAAGGACATCTAGGACTGTGTGACTAGAAGTACGTCTATGTATTTGTAACTAGAACGACATCTAGGTCTTTGTGACTTGAAAGACATCTAAATTGTGTGATTAGGAAGACATCTAAATTGTATGTGTAAACAAAGTATTGTAACTGGGTTAATAGAAAGATATCTAAACTGTGTGAGTAGGCGAAATATTAGAACTGAGTAACTAGCACTACATGGTTACAAGAAAATCTTTTAAAGTGTTCTTTTTAAAATAGGAGAAGTCAAATCAATCATGTGTGACACAGAACATGTGCCATTCTGTTACAGAGGAATGCTCTCCTGTAAACATTAAATTCTTGTCCCCAAGAGAAAAAATAGATCTCACATGAGACTATAGTCAGAGATGACTAGGAATTGTGAAGAATTCTGTTACGTCAGGCGAGAAAAGAAAATGATATCTGACCTCCATACATTTACAAATAATATATCTTGAGAGTCTGTCGGTAGCTAGAACTGCGAATATTTTTTAAAAAAATGTAACATCGATGATGTGACCCAGTTAATAGACAGTAAAGTAGGAGAAATAACATCTGTAGTGTGGACCAAGTTAATAGACAGTAAAGTAAGAGAAATAACATCTGTAGTGTGGACCAAGTTAATAGACAGTAAAGTAAGAGAAATAACATCTGTAGTGTGGACCAAGTTAATAGACAGTAAAGTAAGAGAAATAACATCTGTAGTGTGGACCAAGTTAATAGACAGTAAAGTAGGAGAAATAACATCTGTAGTGTGGACCAAGTTAATAGACAGTAAAGTAAGAGAAATAACATCTGTAGTGTGGACCAAGTTAATAGACAGTAAAGTAGGAGAAATAACATCTGTAGTGTGGACCAAGTTGATAGACAGTAAAGTAGGAGAAATAACATCTGTAGTGTGGATTAAGTTAATAGACAGTAAAGTAAGAGAAATAACATCTGTAGTGTGGACCAAGTTAATAGACAGTAAAGTAAGAGAAATAACATCTGTAGTGTGGACCAAGTTAATAGACAGTAAAGTAAGAGAAATAACATCTGTAGTGTGGACCAAGTTAATAGACAGTAAAGTAGGAGAAATAACATCTGTAGTGTGGACCAAGTTAATAGACAGTAAAGTAAGAGAAATAACATCTGTAGTGTGGACCAAGTTAATAGACAGTAAAGTAGGAGAAATAACATCTGTAGTGTGGACCAAGTTGATAGACAGTAAAGTAGGAGAAATAACATCTGTAGTGTGGATTAAGTTAATAGACAGTAAAGTAAGAGAAATAACATCTGTAGTGTGGACCAAGTTAATAGACAGTAAAGTAAGAGAAATAACATCTGTAGTGTGGACCAAGTTAATAGACAGTAAAGTAAGAGAAATAACATCTGTAGTGTGGACCAAGTTAATAGACAGTAAAGTAAGAGAAATAACATCTGTAGTGTGGACCAAGTTAATAGACAGTAAAGTAGGAGAAATAACATCTGTAGTGTGGACCAAGTTAATAGACAGTAAAGTAGGAGAAATAACATCTGTAGTGTGGACCAAGTTAATAGACAGTAAAGTAGGAGAAATAACATCTGTAGTGTGGACCAAGTTAATAGACAGTAAAGTAGGAGAAATAACATCTGTAGTGTGGACCAAGTTAATAGACAGTAAAGTAGGAGAAATAACATCGATAATGTGTCCCAAGTTGATAGACTAGACAGTAACGTAGGAGAAATAACATCTGTAGTTCGACCCTAATTGGTATACAGTAAAAAAAGGAGAAATAACATAGATAATGTGGATCCAGTTAATAGACAGTAAAGTAGGAGAAATAACATCGATAGTGTGGCCCTCGTTAATAGACAATAAAGTACTAGAAAGGAAATAGATAGTGTGGACCCAGCTGACAGAAACTGAAGTATGAGAAATAATTCTGAGTGAACGTGATGGGGAAAATAGTGACCGCTCCCCACCACACTCACACCACACTCACATCACACTGTCATCACACTGTCACCACACTGTCACCACACTGTCACCACACTCCCACCACACTCACACCACACTGTCACCACACTACCACCACACTCACATCACACTGTCACCACACTGTCAGCACACTCCCACCACACTAACACCACACTGTCACCACACTACCATCACACTGTCACCAAACTACCATCACACTGTCACCACACTATCATCACACTGTCACCACACTACCATCACACTGTCACCACACTGTCACCACACTGTCACCACACTCCCACCACACTGTCACCACACTCCCACCACACTGTCACCACACTACCACCACACTCACACCACACTGTCACCACACTGTCACCACACTACCACCACACTCACACCACACTGTCACAACACTACCATCACACTGTCACCACACTACCATCACACTGTCACCACACTACCATCACACTGTCACCACACTCACACCACACTGTCACCACACTACCATCACACTTTCACCACACTCACACCACACTGTCACCACACTACCATCACACTGTCACCACACTACCATCACACTGTCATTACACTACCATCACACTGTCACCACACTCACACCACACTGTCACCACACTACCATCACACTGTCACCACACTCATACCACACTGTCACCACACTACCATCACACTGTCACCACACTCACACCAAACTGTCACCACACTACCATCACACTGTCACCACACGCACACCACACTGTCACCACACTACCATCACACTGTCACCACACTACCATCACACTGTCATCACACTACCATCACAGTGTCACCACACTCACATCACACTGACACCTCACTGTCACCACACTCCCACCACACTGTCACCACACTGTCACCACACTACCATCACACTGCCACAACATTCCTACCACACTCACACCACACTGCCACCACATTCCTACCACAGTGTCACCACACTACCATCACACTGCCACCACATTCCTACCACACTGTCATCACACTACCATCACACTGCCACCACATTCCTACCACACTCACACCACACTGTCACCACACTACCATCACACTGTCATCACACTATCATCACACTGTCACCACACTCACATCACACTGTCACCACACTGTCACCACACTCCCACCACACTGTCACCACACTGTCACCACACTACCATCACACTGCCACCACATTCCTACCACACTGTCACCACACTATCACCACACTACCATCACACTGCCACCACATTCCTACCACACTCTCACCACACTGTCGCCACACTACCATCACACTGCCACCACATTCCCACCACACTCACACCACACTGTCACCACACTACCATCACACTGCCACCATATTCCTACCACACTCACACCACACTGTCACCACACTACATCACACTGTCACCACACTACCATCACACTGTCACCACACTCACACCACACTGTCACCACACTACCATCACACTTTCACCACACTCACACCACACTGTCACCACACTACCATCACACTGTCACCACACTACCATCACACTGTCATTACACTACCATCACACTGTCACACACTCACACCACACTGTCACCACACTACCATCACACTGTCACCACACTCATACCACACTGTCACCACACTACCATCACACTGTCACCACACTCACACCAAACTGTCACCACACTACCATCACACTGTCACCACACGCACACCACACTGTCACCACACTACCATCACACTGTCACCACACTACCATCACACTGTCACACTACCATCACAGTGTCACCACACTCACATCACACTGACACCTCACTGTCACCACACTCCCACCACACTGTCACCACACTGTCACCACACTACCATCACACTGCCACAACATTCCTACCACACTCACACCACACTGCCACCACATTCCTACCACAGTGTCACCACACTACCATCACACTGCCACCACATTCCTACCACACTGTCATCACACTACCATCACACTGCCACCACATTCCTACCACACTCACACCACACTGTCACCACACTACCATCACACTGTCATCACACTATCATCACACTGTCACCACACTCACATCACACTGTCACCACACTGTCACCACACTCCCACCACACTGTCACCACACTGTCACCACTACCATCACACTGCCACCACATTCCTACCACACTGTCACCACACTATCACCACACTACCATCACACTGCCACCACATTCCTACCACACTCTCACCACACTGTCGCCACACTACCATCACACTGCCACCACATTCCCACCACACTCACACCACACTGTCACCACACTACCATCACACTGCCACCATATTCCTACCACACTCACACCACACTGTCACCACACTACCATCACACTGTCACCACATTCCCACCACACTCACTCCACACTGTCACCACACTACCATCACACTGCCACCACATTCCTACCGCACTCACACCACACTGTCACCACACTACCATCACACTGCCACCACATTCCCACCACACTCACACCACACTCACACCACACTCACACCACACTTACCAACGCTCGGCACACCTTAAAATATAGAAATCCCTGCACTTTCTGTCTGATCTAAAGTCTCATCTTAAGTTTCTCTTAATACCTCTTCCCTTTGTTTGACTACACTTAATTCTTTATGTTGTTTCAGTTAGTTTTACATGTATTTTCCCTACTTGCCCTTTCATACTTTTTCACCTATTCCCTCAGAGAGAGAGAAAGAGTTACACATTTTCTCATTTGTTCCGTGAATTAGAAATAGTTAACTATCATAGTTAGATGATGCCAGGGACACAAACAGTTAACTCTTTCTATCCCACGGAATAGGTGAGAAAGTATTATTAACTCATACTATCCCACGGAACAGGTGAGAAAGTATTATTAACTCATACTATCCCACGGAACAGGTGAGAAAATATTATTAACTCATACTATCCCACGGAACAGGTGAGAAAGTATTATTAACTCATACTATCCCACGGAACAGGTGAGAAAGTATTTACTTTCTATCCCGCGGAGCAGGTGAGAAAGTATTTAATTCTTTAAGCTGGAAGATGATTCAGATATTACGTGTCTTTATCACTAACGCTAAAAGATGATTTCGATATTACTTGTCTTTATTTATTAATCTAGAAGAACAGATGTGCTTACATAGTTGTCACATTTCACCAGCGTTTAACTACTGGATCAGCCTAACTAGATTAACCCGTCATTAATCATGAGCCTTTCACTAATTATTTCATTAATCTTGTTGTATTCATCAGTTTGTCAGCAAATTATGACTTATTTTGACTTAGTTTTTCAGTCATAAAATTAAATACTTCCAGTTCCCTAATATGCGCGATGACACGAAGACTTCATAAATTTTCGGTACCAGTTTTTACTGATTCAAGCTAGACACAATTGTATTAACGGCATCACACTCTTCGTTCGCCAAAGCTTGTTTACGATATCTATTTCTCCAGGGATTTCTCGAAATTAAACATAAGCAAAACAAAAACAAAAAAAAAAGCAGGATCTCGGGATTGTAGGGTTTTCAGTAAACAAAATCTAGTGGTAGTGCCGGGAATCCAGAAACACTCTAGTGATGATGTCAGGATCATAGGAAACAAATACTAGTGGCGATGCCAGTATCACATTAAACAAACAGTAGTGGTGACACTAGTGTCGCAGTAAACACACTCTAGTGGTGATGCGAGGATTACAGTAAACAAACTCTAGTGGTGATGTAAGGAACACATCAGACAAATTCTAGTGGTCATACTAGGAACCCAGGAAACAAACTCTAGCGGTGATGCAAGAAGCATAGTAAACAATCTGTAGTGATGATGCTAGGAACACAATAAACAAACGGTAGTGGTGATTCCATAATCACATTAATCAAACTCTAGTGTTGATACTAGTGTTACAGTAAAAGAAATTATAGTGGTGATGCTAGGAACACAGTAAACAAACTCTGGTGGTGATGCTAGGAACACAGAAAACAAACTCTGGTGGTGATGTTAGAATCATAGTAATAAAATCCCTAGTTTGTTTACTTGACTAGGAGTCAAGTAAACAAACTATAGTGGTGATGCAAAAAACATAGTAAACAAAGTCTGATGCTAGGAACACAGTAAGCAAACTGGTGGTGATGCTAGGTACACGGTAAATAAAGTCTAGTGGTAGTGGTAGGAACGCAGTAAACAAACTGTAGTGGTAATGCCAGGATCAGTAAACAAACTGTAGTGGTAATGCCAGGATCAGTAAACAAACTGTAGTGGTAATGCCAGGATCAGTAAACAAACTGTAGTGGTGATGCCTGGATTACAGTAAACAAACTCTAGTGGCGATGCTAGTGTCACAGTAAACAAACTGTAGTCGTGATACTAGTGTTACAGTAAACAAACTGTAGTCGTGATACTAGTGTTACAGTAAACAAACTGTAATCGTGATACTAGTGTTACAGTAAACAAACTGTAGTCGTGATACTAGTGTTACAGTAAACAAACTGTAGTCGTGATGCCTGGATCACAGTAAACAAAATGTAGGTGTGATGCCTGCATCAATGGGCTTTGATTAGTTGTGTTAGATCTTACACCTTTAGACTGTTCACGGTGCAACTTCCTAATCTTATTGGTTATCGGAAAAGAACGGATTGGGATAAGGGAGAAGTGTACAAGCTTTTTCAAGTCTAGATAAAGATGGTTAGAATAGATAAAGTGAATATAGATGGGGTGAAGGATCAAGAAAATAGTGGATGAAGCCAAGAGAAGATCATAATTTAGAAAGCAGGGAACGTGGTATTCAGATTATGAATTTTTGCAAGTAGAGCTTCAGGTTCAACTGAATCTAGAAGTGAGTCCAAGTAGTTCCAGAGTCCCATATCGAAGTATAATGTAGTTTTCAAGGACCTGTGGCTTCTGTCATCAATATGACTTGTGTGATGGCTTCACGTGGAAGTTAGTTTTATCTCTTTGGTTGGCACGTTTGATAAGATTTGGAACTAGGTTAGAGCCATTCGGGGAGATATCATAAAGATGTTCTAGGATGCGATCACGTAGTCTGAGACAAGTCTCCCTGGTAAAAGTTTCCCTCCACTGTTTGCACGTAGTAGCATATGTTGCGTTACAGGACGTGCTTGTGAATACTTCATGGAGTGTAGGACAGTTTTGAGGAAGGTAACTGATTTCGTTACCCAGAATACAATCGCAGGTGACACAACAAGGGCAAAGTGATTTCTTTCAAGATGAAAACGAATTAGGATATCTTTCAGTCATTTTAAGGGAGATCAGAGTTTTTTCTGTTGTACGAAATAACCCCCCCCCCCCCTTTTTTTTCTTTGGTTATGCGTTATATAGAATGTCTCTTAGTTTAGACTTTTTCGTCCTGTATGATTTTGTATGAATAAGACTTAAACCGAAACGTCATAACTGTTTTCCCTTTTAATGAAAAAAAGCTGTTCCGACTATTTTTAAAAGATGTGTTACCACAGCTTAACTGTAGTTGCTTCGTGGGTATTTATATGTTTAAATTGTTATACATGTACAAGACAACTCTCTGTGTTTTACACAAATAAATGTAATATTTATTATATATGTATCTGTCAGTTTATTATTCAAAAATTCCTTGTTAACACTATTATGAGAAAATGTTCAGTTCCTTGTTAACACTGTTATGAGAAAATGTTCAGTTCCTTGTTAATACTGTTATGAGAAAATGTTCAGTTCCTTGTTAACACTGTTATGAGAAAATGTTCAGTTCCTTGTTAACACTGTTATGAGAAAATGTTCAGTTCACTGCTGACGGATTCCAGATTTAGTTTATTTGATGCTCATTAATGGACTTAAACGTTTTAGATTCACACATTTAGACTGAAGGCTCGCCTCTCACACAAAAGTCGATGGTTCATATCCCGGGAATTCTCAGTCTCCAACCTGTAGAAATGGGTGCCCGGGTACTTCTGAGGTTCGGGAAGGAAACATTTGGTGAATGAAAGGTGGCCAGGCTGGAAGTCGCCCATTCTCTAGTGTCCAGTCAGGTCAAGGAGAATATGAAGACAGACACTTGTGTCCCTAACTACTTCTTATAACACTGAATCGCTAAAACCTCTCCTTACTTTAGGACAACACTAAACCTGAGAGACATGGGCCAAATAAAGTGTTGGGAACTGGAATATTTGCTGTCAGGAGTGAACTAAAGACATCACCTTACTGTTGTCACGCAGTTGTGCTACTATGGCTCATTCGGTACTTCATCGATCATCGTGTTCTACCAGACTGCTCCTGACTCTAGGAATAAAAATACTAGAGAAATTAGGATATTGAATGAAACTCACCAAACTGCCAAGAGAGTATTACCAGAGTGTTGTCTTGTTACCATTGACCACCACCACCACCACCACAACCACAAACACCACCACCACTATCGTCATCACCATCATCATCGTCATCGTCATCATCATCATCATCGTCATCGTCATCATCATCATCATCATTTATTTCTCGGTAACATAACATGAAAATTGGAATGCCTTTATGACTCTGACAAAGAAGAGATAAATAATAAAGTACAAAGCTCTGTTCCCAGTAACACACATATAAACCTATATATTCCAAGTCATCTGTAGCGTCTCCTCTTCTAAATCACTTGTAGCTTTCTAAACTTCTAAGTCATATTTACAAAGTCTAGTTTTCTAAGTCAGTTTTACCATGACAGTCTTCTAAGTTATACCTACAGTGTCTAGTCTTTTAAGTCACTTCTAAAGTGCCTAGTCTTCTAAGTCAGTTTCAGTATCCAGTCTTCTAAGATAGATTTACATTGTCCAGACTTTGAAAGTACTTTAATAGAGTATATAATTTTATGTCAGCTTTGCAGAGTCTAGAATTTCATGTCAGCTTTTCAGTGTCTAGAATTTCATGTCAGCTTCGCAGTGTCTAAAATTTCATGTCAGCTTTTCAGTGTCTAGAATTTCATGTCAGCTTTTCAGTGTCTAGAATTTCATGTCAGCTTTGCAGAGTCTAAAATTTCATGTCAGCTTTGCGGTGTCTAAAATTTAATGTCACCTTTTCAGTGTCTAGAATTTCATGTCAGCTTTGCAGTGTCTAAAATTTCATGTCAGCTTTGCAGTGTCTAGAATTTCATGAAAATTGACAGCGTTTAGTAATCTGGGTGAGGTTAAACTTAAAATGCTTCTAGTTTACATAGATGTCGATATTTGTGTGTTTAAGTACATATATTATCGTGTATTAGCTACAAGGAGATTGATGTTTTCAAGTTTATGCTTTCTGATGTTCTCTTCTTCTTCTTCTTCTTCTTCTCCTTCTTATTTTTCTTCTTCTTCTTCTTCGTTCACTTCTACCACCAAAACCGCACTGTGATCCTACTGAATTTACGCCTGTGGTCCTCGTTAGGTCCCGTGGTCTCCTGTGTGGTCCCACACGAGGTCCACGAGAGGACCACAAGGGGTTCAGAGTATCACAGGGTTTTAGCCTGTATTCTTGGTGGGTCTCAGAAGCCGGATTGCGTGACACCATGGTTTTAGTTGCACCAGTTTAGTCTAGGGTTGGACTTTCTCACCGGAAGACCTCGACGTGTTTAAGATATCAGTGCATCCTCGCTGGGTGAGAGGTGGTAGCCCACCCAGGCCAGAGTTGGACCTTCTCACCAGAAAACCTCGACGTGTTTTGAGATACCCATGTATCACCGCCGGGTGAGAGGTGGTTGCCCATCCAGTCCAGAGTAGGACTTTCTCACCGGAAAACCTCAACGTGATTAGGATAAGCAAACATCCCCGCCGGGTGAGAGGTGGTTGCCTATCTAGACTGCGCTGGTCCAGCGTCTCTGACTTCAGCATTTGTGGTCGTGGCCGCTACCCTTCCTAGTTGTGACTAGGATGGAGCTTTTGTCCAGGAGGACGAATCCTCACCACTAGTGAATTCTACCCCTGGGTTGAGCCGGTTTAGGCATATTATCCCAGTATGGGCGTGTTTGGGACGTGACCGACCTCTGGAGCAGAGGTACTGTGACATGCTTAGCCTTCAAGATTCACCCCTGGTGTGAGCCGGTTTAGGCATATTTCACCAGTATGGGTGTATACCAGGCTTGACCGACCTCTAGAGCGGAGGTGGCATGACATGTCTTGCTATCAAGTTCCACCACTGGTGTGTGCCGGTTTAGGCATATTTCACCAGTGTAGGTATATTTCTGACGTGGCCGGCCTCTAGAGCAGAGGCGCCGTGGTATGTGTAGCTCTCGGATCTATTGGAACTATTGGACATACCGATTAAACTTCACTTTATCCTTTCCACCACCTTTTCCCATCGGCACCGCACAGCAACCTTTATTTCTTTTCCGCATTTACTTCCTTAACCGGGAGGAGCTTCACTCCACGCGCGGCATTCGAAGAGTCTCGCCAGCAGTATCTTAACCTCTGGGACAAGCCGGTTCATGCATTTCAGCCGATATGACTGCACTCAGGACGTGGCCGACCTCTAGACCAGAGGTGCCGTGATTTGACTGTTTGCTTCGCTTTATCCTTTCTACCACCAGTGATGCTGCGCGGCAACCTCATTTGCACCTTTCTTCATTGGCCGGGAGGAGCACAGCTCCACGCACGGCAGCTGAAGAATCTCGCCAACAGCGCCCGTGTTAAGTCAAATTAAGCCGCAGGCTCCACTCCTGGTGGTGCCCTTTCGTCAATTCCTTTAAGTTTCAGCTTTGCAACCATACTTCTCCCGGAACCCAAAAACTTTGGTTTCCTGGAAGTTGCCCGCAGAGTCATCGAAGCAACTCCTGCGGATCGCTAGTCGGCATCGTTTATGGTCAGAACTACGACGGTATCTGATCGTCTTCGCGCCTCTGACTTTCGTTCTTGATTAATGAAAACATTCTTGACAAATGCTTTCACAGTAGCTGGTCTTGCGGTGATCCAAGAATTTCACCTCTAACGCCGCAATACGAATGCCCCCGTTTGTCCCTGTTAATCAGTACCTCCAGTTCCGAAAACCAACAAAATAGAACCGAGGTCCTATTCCATTATTCCATGCACCATTATTCAGGCAGCTGGGGCCTGCTTTGAACATTCTAATTTTTTTTCAAAGTAATCGCGCCGGCCACCCGGGACGCTCAGCGAAGAGCACCCGCGGGAGAGAGCCGGCAGACGGTAGGGCAGGAGACAACGGGCAGTGAACCGGCGCGAGCCGGACCGCCCGCCTGCGCCTGAGATCCAACTACGAGCTTTTTAACTGCAACAACTTTAATATACGCTATTGGAGCTGGAATTACCGCGGCTGCTGGCACCAGACTTGCCCTCCAATAGATCCTCGTTAAAGGGTTTAAAGTCTATTCATTCCAATTACGGGGCCCCGAAAGAGTCCCGTATTGTTATTTTTCGTCACTACCTCCCCGTGCCGGGAGTGGGTAAGTTGCGCGCCTGTTGCCTTCCTTGGATGTGGTAGCCGTTTCTCATGCTCCCTCTCCGGAATCGAACCCTGATTCCCCGTTACTCGTTACAAACATGGTAGGCATGTCACGTACCATCGACATTTGATAGGGCAGACATTTGAAAGATGCGTCGCCGGCACAGAAGGCCATGCGATCAGCACAAAGTTATCCACAGTCACCAGTTGGGACGCCGCGCCCCGCGAAGGGTAACGACGATTGGTTTTGAACTAATAAAAGAGCTCTTTCCACGAGGGTCGGAGCTTGGTAAGCATGTATTAGCTCTAGAATTGCCACAGTTATCCATGTAGGATCGTGTCATCTAAGGAACCTCGACTGATTTAATGAGCCATTCGCGGTGTCACCGTGAGACAGTGTGAACTTAGACATGCATGGCTTAATCTTTGAGACAAGCATATGACTACTGGCAGGATCAACCAGATAGCTTTCTTCACCGAACCTTTGTCGGATATCTACCGACAGACCGACGCGGGCAAGGGAGACAGCGCTCTGCTCAGAGCGGATCCCTTTCGACCCCGGCGGCGTTTCACTTCCTTTAACCGGCGGGCGTGGCCGGCGGCTCTCTCTGCTCTAACGAACGAGAAGAGAGCCCAGCCACCCACAACATACGCACATTACAAACTGCAGACCCGATACTCTTTGCGAGAGATGGGCCAATTTCGAGACCATAGGGGGCCGGCTAGCGTAGTGGTTAGAGCACTCGTCTAGTAACCAAATGGTCGAGGGTTCGAATCCCCAGCTGAGCGGGATTTTTTTTCCGACCAATACGGCCCCGAGGTCGACCCAGCCTCGTAAAATGGGTACCAGAGAAAATCTGGGAAGTAAAGGCAGCGAGGAAAGGAACTGGTCACCCTACCTCATACGCTGATGACCCAGCATAATGAGGTCTCTAACGCTTCACCCCCTACGGCATTTGCTATGGGACTATCTTTACTTTTTTAGGTAGACAAAACCGTACTACATCGTTAGCACGAACCTGGCTGGTAGTCGTTTACATGCTTTGCTCGACGGACAAACCACTTGCTTCTGCATCGAAACACCTTAACCCTCGCCGGCCGGGAAGGGAGTGAAAGCCTGTCTCCCCACGCACGGAACTCGAGAGCGCTTTTCGCCAAAAGAACTCTAATGTTCTGACATGTCATGTATTTCTTGGAAGATTGCCACGGTATCGATTATGATGGAACATTTTGTGTTCTGCTGCCAACATTACTAGACTTAGGTAGTCTCTGTACAACAGAACAGTGGGTGTGGTACCTGCTACTAAAAAAAACCCCAACAATTTAATGAAAACAAATGATCACCATCTCACCGTCTGATAGTGTCGCGTGGATGCACACATAGCACAAAGATGGTCTCTCTTAAAGCCGTAGAATCATGCAACTAGACACACTCCTTCCTACGACAAGCCCCACAACATTGAACTGAACGCCCCACACACTCTGGAAACTTGGTGATGAGTGTAAACAGATTTGTCTGCCTTTGGTGATGAGTGTAAACAGATTTGTCTGCCATTTGTGATGAGTGTAAACATATTTGTCTGCCCTTTGTGATGAGTGTAAACAGATTTGTCTGCCCTTGGTGATGAATGTAAACAGATTTGTCTGTCCTTGGTGATGAGTGTAAACAGATTTGTCTGTCCTTGGTGATGAATGTAAACAGATTTGTCTGTCCTTGGTGATGAGTGTAAACAGATTTGTCTGTCCTTGGTGATGAGTGTAAACAGATTTGTCTGTCCTTGGTGATGAATGTAAACAGATTTGTCTGCACGTGTCTGTGTCACGTTTCTAAGATTGTTATTACGATTTGCTGTGTTCTACATCTGTTAGGTTACCATGTCACTTTACTTTTTTTTTGTGAAGTAACTGTTTTATCACATTTAGTATCAAATACATTAAAACCTAAATTTATTCTTCTTTGATTGACGTCCAGTAGACTTCCTGCATCTTATATCTAGGTATACAAACTGTGGTTTTCAGTGGGACTATATAACTACTACCATGTCGGTGTGGGTAGTGTATCTAACCTGTGTTTTACCAACCAGTCCAGAGTCCAGAGTAAAGGTGAAGTTACTCAACATCAGCAGCGATTGTTTATGCTGGGTTTCTACTCAAACCAGAATGTCGTTGGTTTGTGGACAATGTTTTTAAAATTGTGTGTGTGTGTAAAATGAAGGGTAAAAGAGTGGAAGATTTTCAGAGGTCAAAGAGGTGAATGAATGAATGAATGAATAATCTTTATTTTTCAAGGGTACAGAATTGGGCACACAGACACGTCTTACATTCTGCCCTTCATCACTCCATCTTTCATTCTTCCCACACACTTGATTTAGTACAAATTTACAAATTAAATTAGGAAAAACATATCAAAAGAGTGTAAGATTTAACTACTACGTTCAAAGTAAAAGAGAAGAAGTAATTAACCTAATAAAATAGCACTCACGCACACATACACACACTGACATATTCATAAACAAAAATACATTGTAAATACAGATCTTCTAACATATGTTTTTTAACAAACATTAAAATAATTTCTAACAATATCTAAGTCACTTTTTGAACTATGACATTTTAGTACTTGATGGTTGGCGAGTCACGTATTGAGAGAGTGCTGGTTATTTTATGGAGGCATATAATTACAAGCAAGTAAATAATGAAACATGTTTGAGTTAAAGGATGAAGTATTATCAATGGATTTTAAATGGTAGGGGAGGGTGTTCCAGAGTTGTACTGTAGAGTATGCAAGGCTTTTCTTGTACAGATCAATCCTGGGTTTAGGAAGAAGACAGTTTTTTAAACGCTTGCTATGTTTAGTGTTATACGTAAACAGTGACCACAAGTAAGGCGGAGCATTGTGCGACAGAATTCTCTGAACAAACTTAACTTTGTTAAAAATGATTCTATTTTTTAGGGGTAGAATTTTGAGTTGTTTGTGTTGATCTACAGTCTGTACTGGGTGTTTGTCACAAATAAGATTTAATGCTCGCTTGTGAAGTGAGTGGAGCCTTTTTGTGTTTGAGACTGAGCATCCATCCCAGATTGTGCAACAGTAATCTAAGTGTGTTTGTATGTGTGATATGTAGTATATCTTTCTTGTGTCTTTGTCGATAAAGCGTTTAATTTTGGCTAATTGGTAAACTTTCTGTGCAATCAAGTGTTAGGTTATGTACGTGAGAATTCCAAGTTAAATGCTGAGGTGAGGTTGCAGAAGCTGGGTAAAAGATTGGAAGAATGTTAGAGGTTAAGTGGTGAGGTTGAAGAAAATAGGTAAAAGATTGGAAGAATGTTAGAGGTTAAGTGGTGAGGTTGAAGAAAATCGGTAAAAGATTGGAAGGATGATAGAGGTTAAGTGTTGAGGTTGCTGAAAATAGGTAAAAGATTGGAAGAATGTCAGAGGTCAAAGAGGTGAGGTTGAAGAAGCTAGGTAAAAGATTGGAAGAATGTTAGAGGTTAAGTGGTGAGGTTGAAGAAAATAGGTAAAAGATTGGAAGAATGTTAGAGGTTAAGTGGTGAGGTTGAAGAAAATAGGTAAAAGATTGGAAGAATGTTAGAGGTTAAGTGGTGAGGTTGAAGAAAATCGGTAAAAGATTGGAAGGATGATAGAGGTTAAGTGTTGAGGTTGCTGAAAATAGGTAAAAGATTGGAAGAATGTCAGAGGTCAAAGAGGTGAGGTTGAAAGCCTGTCTCCCCACGCACGGAACTCGAGAGCGCTTTTCGCCAAAAGAACTCTAATGTTCTGACATGTCATGTATTTCTTGGAAGATTGCCACGGTATCGATTATGATGGAACATTTTGTGTTCTGCTGCCAACATTACTAGACTTAGGTAGTCTCTGTACAACAGAACAGTGGGTGTGGTACCTGCTACTAAAAAAAACCCCAACAATTTAATGAAAACAAATGATCACCATCTCACCGTCTGATAGTGTCGCGTGGATGCACACATAGCACAAAGATGGTCTCTCTTAAAGCCGTAGAATCATGCAACTAGACACACTCCTTCCTACGACAAGCCCCACAACATTGAACTGAACGCCCCACACACTCTGGAAACTTGGTGATGAGTGTAAACAGATTTGTCTGCCTTTGGTGATGAGTGTAAACAGATTTGTCTGCCCTTTGTGATGAGTGTAAACATATTTGTCTGCCCTTTGTGATGAGTGTAAACAGATTTGTCTGCCCTTGGTGATGAATGTAAACAGATTTGTCTGTCCTTGGTGATGAGTGTAAACAGATTTGTCTGTCCTTGGTGATGAATGTAAACAGATTTGTCTGTCCTTGGTGATGAGTGTAAACAGATTTGTCTGTCCTTGGTGATGAGTGTAAACAGATTTGTCTGTCCTTGGTGATGAATGTAAACAGATTTGTCTGCACGTGTCTGTGTCACGTTTCTAAGATTGTTATTACGATTTGCTGTGTTCTACATCTGTTAGGTTACCATGTCACTTTACTTTTTTTTTGTGAAGTAACTGTTTTATCACATTTAGTATCAAATACATTAAAACCTAAATTTATTCTTCTTTGATTGACGTCCAGTAGACTTCCTGCATCTTATATCTAGGTATACAAACTGTGGTTTTCAGTGGGACTATATAACTACTACCATGTCGGTGTGGGTAGTGTATCTAACCTGTGTTTTACCAACCAGTCCAGAGTCCAGAGTAAAGGTGAAGTTACTCAACATCAGCAGCGATTGTTTATGCTGGGTTTCTACTCAAACCAGAATGTCGTTGGTTTGTGGACAATGTTTTTAAAATTGTGTGTGTGTGTAAAATGAAGGGTAAAAGAGTGGAAGATTTTCAGAGGTCAAAGAGGTGAATGAATGAATGAATGAATAATCTTTATTTTTCAAGGGTACAGAATTGGGCACACAGACACGTCTTACATTCTGCCCTTCATCACTCCATCTTTCATTCTTCCCACACACTTGATTTAGTACAAATTTACAAATTAAATTAGGAAAAACATATCAAAAGAGTGTAAGATTTAACTACTACGTTCAAAGTAAAAGAGAAGAAGTAATTAACCTAATAAAATAGCACTCACGCACACATACACACACTGACATATTCATAAACAAAAATACATTGTAAATACAGATCTTCTAACATATGTTTTTTAACAAACATTAAAATAATTTCTAACAATATCTAAGTCACTTTTTGAACTATGACATTTTAGTACTTGATGGTTGGCGAGTCACGTATTGAGAGAGTGCTGGTTATTTTATGGAGGCATATAATTACAAGCAAGTAATAATGAAACATGTTTGAGTTAAAGGATGAAGTATTATCAATGGATTTTAAATGGTAGGGGAGGGTGTTCCAGAGTTGTACTGTAGAGTATGCAAGGCTTTTCTTGTACAGATCAATCCTGGGTTTAGGAAGAAGACAGTTTTTTAAACGCTTGCTATGTTTAGTGTTATACGTAAACAGTGACCACAAGTAAGGCGGAGCATTGTGCGACAGAATTCTCTGAACAAACTTAACTTTGTTAAAAATGATTCTATTTTTTAGGGGTAGAATTTTGAGTTGTTTGTGTTGATCTACAGTCTGTACTGGGTGTTTGTCACAAATAAGATTTAATGCTCGCTTGTGAAGTGAGTGGAGCCTTTTTGTGTTTGAGACTGAGCATCCATCCCAGATTGTGCAACAGTAATCTAAGTGTGTTTGTATGTGTGATATGTAGTATATCTTTCTTGTGTCTTTGTCGATAAAGCGTTTAATTTTGGCTAATTGGTAAACTTTCTGTGCAATCAAGTGTTAGGTTATGTACGTGAGAATTCCAAGTTAAATGCTGAGGTGAGGTTGCAGAAGCTGGGTAAAAGATTGGAAGAATGTTAGAGGTTAAGTGGTGAGGTTGAAGAAAATAGGTAAAAGATTGGAAGAATGTTAGAGGTTAAGTGGTGAGGTTGAAGAAAATCGGTAAAAGATTGGAAGGATGATAGAGGTTAAGTGTTGAGGTTGCTGAAAATAGGTAAAAGATTGGAAGAATGTCAGAGGTCAAAGAGGTGAGGTTGAAGAAGCTAGGTAAAAGATTGGAAGAATGTTAGAGGTTAAGTGGTGAGGTTGAATAAGCTAGGTAAAAGATTGGAAGAATGTCAGAGGTCAAAGAGGTGAGGTTGAAGAAGCTAGGTAAAAGATTGGAAGAATGTCAGAGGTCAAAGAGGTGAGGTTGAAGAAGCTAGGTAAAAGATTGGAAGAATGTTAGAGGTTAAGTGGTGAGGTTGAATAAGCTAGGTAAAAGATTGGAAGAATATCAGAGGTCAAAGAGGTGAGGTTGAAGAAGCTGGGTAAAAGATTGGAAGAATGTCAGAAGCGGGGTTGAAGAAGCTAGGTAAGAGAATGGAAGAATGTCACAGGTGAGGTTGAAGAAGCTAGGTAAAAGATTGGAAGAATGTCAGAGGTCAAAGAGGTGAGGTTGAAGAAGCTAGGTAAAAGATTGGAAGAATGTCAGAGGTCACAGAGGTGAGGTTGAAGAAGCGAGGTAAAAGATTGGAAGAATGTCAGAAGTGCGGTTGAAGAAGCTAGGTAAGAGAATGGAAGAATGTAAGAGGTGAGGTTGAAGAAGCTAGGTAAAAGATTGGAAGAATGTCAGAGGTCAAAGAGGTGAGGTTGAAGATGCTAGGTAAAAGATTGGAAGAATATCAGATGTCAAAGAGGTGAGGTTGAAGATGCTAGGTAAAAGATTGGAAGAATATCAGATGCCAAAGAGGTGAGGTTAAAGATTCTAGGTAAAAGATTGGAAGAATGTCAGAGGTGAGTTTGAAGAAGCTAGGTAAAAGATTGGAAGAATGTCAGAGGTAAAAATGCTGAGGTTGAAGATGCTAGGTAAAAGATTGGAAGAATGTCAGAGGTGAGCTTGAAGAAGCAAGGTAAAAGATTGGAAGAATGTCAGAGGTCAAAGAGGTGAGGTTTAAGAAGCTAGGTAAAAGAGTGGAAGAATGTCAGATGTGAGGTTGAAGAAGCTAGGTAAAAGAGTGGAAGAATGTCAGAGGTGAGGTTGAAAAAGCTAGGTAAAAGATTGGAAGAATGTCAAAAGTGGGGTTGAAGAAGCTAGGTAAGAGAATGGAAGAATGTCAGAGGTCAAAGAGGTGAGGTTGAAGAAGCTAGGTAAGAGAATGGAAGAATGTCAGAGGTCAAAGTGGTGAGGTTGAAGAAGCTAGGTAAAAGATTGGAAGAATGTCAGAGGTCAAAGAGGTGAGGTTGAAGAAGCTACGTAAAAGATTGGAAGAATGACAGAGGTGAGGTTGAAAAAGCTAGGTAAAAGATTGGAAGAATGTCAGAGGTGAGGTTGAAAAAGCTAGGTAAAAGATTGGAAGAATGTCAAAAGTGGGGTTGAAGAAGCTAGGTAAAAGATTAGAAGAATGTCAGAGTTGAGGTTGAAGAAGCTAGGTAACAGATTAGAAGAATGTCAGAGGTCAAAGAGGTGAGGTTGAAGAAGTTAGGTAAAAGATTGGAAGAATGTCAGAGGTCAAAGAAGTGAGGTTGAAGATGCTGGGTAAAAGATTGGAAGAATGTCAGAGGTCAAAGGGGTGAGGTTGAAGAAGCTAGGTAAAAGATTGGAAGAATGTCAGAGGTCAAAGAGGTGAGATTGAAGAAGCTAAGTAAAAGATTGGAAGAATGTCAGAGGTGAGGTTCAAGAAGCTAGGTAAAAGATTGGAAGAATGTCAGAGGTCAAAGAGGTGAGGTTGAAGAAGCTAGGTAAAAGATTGGAAGAATGTCAGAGGTCAAAGAGGTGAGGTTGAAGAAGCTAGGTAAAAGATTGAAAGAATGTCAGAGGTGAGGTTGAAGATGCTAGGTAAAAGATTGGAAGAATGTTAGAGGTGAGGTTGAAGAAGCTAGGTAAAAGATTGGAAGACTGTCAGAGGTCAAAGAGGTGAGGTTGAAGAAGCTAGGTAAAAGATTGGAAGAATGTCAGAGGTCAAAGAGGTGAGGTTGAAGATGCTAGGTAAAAGATTGGAAGAATGTCAGAGGTGAGGTTGAAGAAGCAAGGTAAAAGATTGGAAGAATGTCAGATGTCAAAGATTTGAGGTTGAAGAAGCTAGGTAAAATATTGGAAGAATGTCAGAGGTCAAAGAGGTGAGGTTGAATAAGCTAGGTAAAAGATTGGAAGAATGTCAGAGGTCAAAGAGGTGAGATTGAAGAAGCTAGGTAAAAGATTGGAAGAATGTTAGAGGTGAGGTTGAAGAAGCTAGGTAAAAGATTGGAAGAATGTCAGAGGTCAAAGAGGTGAGGTTGAAGAAGCTAGGTAAAAGAGTGGAAGAATGTCAAAGGTCAAAGAGGTGAGATTGAAGAAGCTAGGTAAAAGATTGGAAGAATGTTAGAGGTGAGGTTGAAGAAGCTAGGTAAGAGAATGGAAGAATGTCAGAGGTCAAAAGGTGAGGTTGAAGATGCTAGGTAAAAGATTGGAAGAATGTCAGAGGTGAGGTTGAAGAAGCAAGGTAAAAGATTGGAAGAATGTCAGATGTCAAAGAGGTGAGGTTGAAGAAGCTAGGTAAAAGATTGGAAGAATGTCAGAGGTCAAAGAGGTGAGGTTGAAGAAGCTAGGTAAAAGATTGGAAGAATGTCAGAGGTCAAAGAGGTGAGATTGAAGAAGCTAGGTAAAAGATTGGAAGAATGTTAGAGGTGAGGTTGAAGAAGCTTGGTAAAAGATTGGAAGAATGTCAGAGGTCAAAGAGGTGAGGTTGAAGAAGCTAGGTAAAAGATTGGAAGAATGTCAGAGTAGAGGTTGAAGAAGTTAGGTAAAAGATTGGAAGAATGTCAGAGGTCAAAGAGGTGAGGTTGAAGAAGCTAGGTAAAAGATTGGAAGAATGTCAGAGGTCAAAGAGATGAGGTTGAAGAAGCTAGGTAAAAGATTGGAAGAATGTCAGAGATCAAAGAGGTGAGGTTGAAGAAGCTAGGTAAAAGAGTGGAAGAATGTCAGAGGTCAAAGAGTTGAGGTTGAAGAAGCTAGGTAAAAGATTGGAAGAATGTCAGAGGTCAAAGAGGTGAAGTTGAAGAAGCTAGGTAAGAGAATGGAAGAATGTCAGAAGTCAAAGAAGTGAGTTTGAAGAAGCTAGGTAAAAGATTGGAAGAATGTCAGAGGTGAGGTTGAAAAAGCTAGGTAAAAGATTGGAAGAATGTCAGAGGTCAAACAGGTGAGGATGAAGAAGCTAGGTAAAAGATTGGAAGAATGTCAGAGGTGAGCTTAAAGAAGCTAGGTTAAAGATTGGAAGAATGTCAGAGTTGAGGTTGAAAAAGCTAGGTAAAAGATTGGAAGAATGTCAGAGGTCAAAGAGGTGAGGTTGAAGAAGCTAGGTAAAAGATTGTAAGAATGTCAGAGATCAAAGAGGTGAGGTTGAAGAAGCTAGGTAAAAGATTGGAAGAATGTCAGAGGTGAGGTTGAAGATGCTAGGTAAAAGATTGGAAGAATGTTAGAGGTGAGGTTGAAGAAGCTAGGTAAAAGATTGGAAGAATGTCAGAGGTCAAAGAGGTGAGGTTGAAGAAGCTAGGTAAAAGATTGGAAGAATGTCAGAGGTCAAAGATGTGAGGTTGAATAAGCTAGGTAAAAGATTGGAAGAATGTCAGACGTCAAAGTGGTGATGTTGAAGATGCTAGGTAAAAGATTGGAAGAATGTCAGAGGTGAGGTTGAAGAAGCAAGGTAAAAGATTGGAAGAATGTCAGATGTCAAAGAGGTGAGGTTGAAGAAGCTAGGTAAAAGATTGGAAGAATGTCAGAGGTCAAAGAGATGAGGTTTAAGAAGCTAGGTAAAAGAGTGGAAGAATGTCATATGTGAGGTTGAAGAAGCTAGGTAAAAGATTGGAAGAATGTCAGAGGTCAAAGAGATGAGGTTTAAAAAGCTAGGTAAAAGAGTGGAAGAATGTCAGAGGTGAGGTTGAAAAAGCTAGGTAAAAGATTGGAAGAATGTCAGAGGTTAAAGAGGTGAGGTTGAAGAAGCTAGGTAAAAGAGTGAAAGAATGTCAGAGGTCAAAGTGGTAAGGTTGAATATGCTAGGTAAAAGAGTGGAAGAATGTCAGAGATCAAAGATGTGAGGTTGAAGAAGCTGGGTAAAAGATTGGAAGAATGTCAGAGGTCAAAGAGGTGAGGTTGAAGAAGCTAGGTAAAAGATTGGAAGAATGTCAGAGGTCAAAAAGGTGAGATTGAAGAAGCTAGGTAAAAGATTGGAAGAATGTTAGAGATGAGGTTGAAGAAGCTAGGTAAAAGATTGGAAGAATGTCAGAGGTCAAAGAGGTGAGGTTGAAGAAGCTAGGTAAAAGATTGGAAGAATGTCAGAGGTCAAAGAGGTGAGGTTGAAGAAGCTAGGTAAAAGATTGGAAGAATGTCAGAGGTGAGGTTGAAGATGCTAGGTAAAAGATTGGAAGAATGTTAGAGGTGAGGTTGAAGAAGCTAGGTAAAAGATTGGAAGAATGTCAGAGGTCAAAGAGGTCAAAGAGGTGAAGTTGAAGATGCTAGGTAAAAGAGTGGAAGAATGTCATAGGTGAGGTTGAAGAAGCTAGGTAAAAGATTGGAAGAATGTCAGAGGTCAAAGAGAGAAGGTTTAAAAAGCTTGGTAAAAGATTGGAAGAATGTCAGAGGTCAAATAGGTGAGGTTGAACAAGCTAGGTAAAAGATTGGAAGAATGTCAGAGATCAAAGAGGTGAGGTTGAAAAAGCTAGGTAAAAGATTGGAAGAATGTCAGAGGTCAAAGAGGTGAGGTTGAAGAAGCTAGGTAAAAGATTGGAAGAATGTCAGAGGTCAAAGAGTTGAGGTTGAAGAAGCTAGGTAAAAGATTGGAAGAATGTCAGAGGTCAAAGAGGTGAGGTTGAAGATGCTGGATAAAAGATTGGAGGAATGTCAGAGGTCAACGAGGTGAGGTTGAAGAAGCTAGGTAAAAGATTGGAAGAATGTCAGAGGTCAAAGAGGTGAGATTGAAGAAGCTAGGTAAAAGATTGGAAGAATGTTAGAGGTGAGGTTGAAGAAGCTAGGTAAAAGATTGGAAGAATGTCAGAGGTCAAAGAGGTGAGGTTGAAGAAGCTAGGTAAAATATTGGAAGAATGTCAGAGGTCAAAGAGGTGAGGTTGAAGAAGCTAGGTAAAAGATTGGAAGAATGTCAGAGGTCAAAGAGGTGAGGTTGAATAAGCTAGGTAAAAGATTGGAAGAATGTCAGAGGTCAAAGAGGTGAGGTTGAAGATGCTAGGTAAAAGATTGGAAGAATGTCAGAGGTGAGGTTGAAGAAGCAAGGTAAAAGAATGGAAGAATGTCAGATGTCAAAAAGGTGAGGTTGAAGAAGCTAGGTAAAAGATTGGAAGAATGTCAGAGGTCAAAGAGGTGAGGTTTAAGAAGCTAGGTAAAAGAGTGGAAGAATGTCATAGGTGAGGTTGAAGAAGCTAGGTAAAAGAGTGGAAGAATGTCAGAGGTCAAAGAGATGAGGTTTAAAAAGCTTGGTAAAAGAGTGGAAGAATGTCAGAGGTGAGGTTGAAAAAGCTAGGTAAAAGATTGGAAGAATGTCAGAGGTCAAAGAATTGAGGTTGAAGAAGCTAGGTAAAACAATGAAAGAATGTCAGAGGTCAAAGTGGTAAGGTTGAATATGCTAGGTAAAAGAGTGGAAAAATGTCAGAGATCAAAGAGGTGAGGTTGAAGAAGCAAGGTAAAACAATGAAAGAATGTCAGAGGTGAGGTTTAAGAAGCTAGGTAAAAGATTGGAAGAATGTCAGAGATCAAAGAGGTGAGGTTGAAGAAGCTAGGTAAAAGATTGGAAGAATGTCAGAGATCAAAGAGGTGAGGGTGAAGAAGCTAGGTAAAAGATTGGAAGAATGTCAGAGGTCATAGAGGTGAGGTTGAAAAAGCTATTTAAAAGAGTGAAAGAATGTCAAAGAGGTGAGGTTGAAGAAGATGGATAATATAGTGGATGAGCAAACTAGTATTAGAATCAACTATTATGTGTTTTCACAATTTTGGTAGTAATATATTTTGTTTTCTATTATAGAACAGACACAATATCATCTTCTCTAACTAGCATCATCATGTGCTCAACATTAATATATTCTGCCCAACTACGATTCTAAAATTCAAATCTTTCCTCAGTGGGTACGTGTATCTCTGTATGTGCCTAGATCCTGGAGCTTTTCATTCTAGAAACTACGTCTGTTTAATTATTAGTGAATATGTTACAGAAGTTTGGACATGTTCCAGCCATCTTATACTCTGCTATTAAGTATTATCACGATGAATGAATATCAATGATGATACAGAAGAAATTATTGTTAATGTTACAGAAGATTACTAAAAAGAATAAACGAAAGAACATTGATATAACAGGAACTGATTTTTTTCTCCCTGTTTTATGCATTCCGTCCTGACATCTCCTCGCACGCTGCTGTATCATCAACATTTCTCTCAATAATCTACCAATACTATCAATAATCAACACAAGGCAATTTCTTTGAGATGCAGTTTTTTTTAATTTTTATGTTTTTTTTTTTCTGTTAGGACATTCATAAGGAGAAATTCGGTAGAGATGGTGTCAGGTCATGTTTCCGGCATCCTGGTCTTTCCTTACGTTTATTCTGCTTATAGGAATCCATCCAGAGCAGAAAGGTTGGCAGCGAGTAATAAAGAGAAAAGAATGAATATCAATATAAACAACATAGGTGGTAGTAATAGTAACAGTCATAACAGTGCTAGCAGAAGAGGTACTTACAACACTAACTGTGCTGACACTATCATGTGCCGCTGTAAAAAAGTAAACCGGTTGTCAAAGAAACTATTACTTGTTCATGGGAAGTTAAATGCTAGAGGTCTGAACCTGGGCCTGTCTAATCAAGGATGGGCAGATCTTAACAGAGATGAATGAGAAGTTTCTTCCTATCCATCTTCTGACATTTACCACATGTTTGGTAGGTGTCCTGGTGTAGGTATCCTGTTTATCACTACAAGTACAAGTCTGGTAGGTGTCCTGATGTAGGTATCCTGTTTATCACTACAAGTACAAGTCTGGTAGGTGTCCTGGTGTAGGTATCCTGTTTATCATTACAAGTACAAGTCTGGTAGGTGTCCTGATGTAGGTATCCTGTTTATCACTACAAGTACAAGTCTGGTAGGTGTCCTGATGTAGGTATCCTGTTTATCACTACAAGTACAAGTCTGGTAGGTGTCCTGATGTAAGTATCCTGTTAATCACTACAAGCACAAGTCGAGTAGGTGTCCTGGTGTAGGTATCCTGTTTATCATTACAAGCACAAGTCTGGTAGGTGTCCTGATGTAGGTATCCTGTTTATCATTACAAGCACAAGTCTGGTAGGTGTCCTGATGTAGGTATCCAGTTTATCATTACAAGCACAAGTCTGGTAGGTGTCCTGATGTAGGTATCTTGTTTATCATTACAAGCACAAGTCTGGTAGGTGTCCTGATGTAGGTATCCTGTTTATCATTACAAGCACAAGTCTGGTAGGTGTCCTGATGTAGGTATCCTGTTTATCATTACAAGCACAAGTCTGGTAGGTGTCCTGATGTAGGTATCCTGTTAATCACTACAAGCACCCGTCTAGTAGGTGTCCTGATGTAGGTATCCTGTTTATCGCTACAAGCACCCGTCTGGTAGGTGTCCTGATGTAGGTATCCTGTTTCTCACTACAAGTACAAGTCTGGTAGGTTTCCTGATGTAGGTATCCTGTTTCTCACTACAAGTACAAGTCTGGTAGGTGTCCTGATGTAGATATCCTGTTCCTCACTAGACGAGGGAGTTTGTGGACATGTAACCAACTAGTCAGATCAAACGGGCACATTGCTCGTATGTAATGTTCATAAACTGAAACATCTACTTGTTGTAAATCTGTTTCATGAATGGAAGAAACAATCTGACATCGTGCACCCACTATTTTTGTGCTGCACTTTTGTGTATTAGGATCTTCAGCATGGTCTTCTCTGACCATGAGAACTAAATACAGCCTGGAAAACAGCAGCTGTAACATTTGTGATCTCTGATCCTGAGAACTAAATACAGCCTAGAAAACCGCAGCTGTAACATTTGTTATCTCTGATCCTGAGAACTAAATACAGCCTAGAAAACCGCAGCTGCAACATTTGATATTGATGGTAATTCTTTTTTCAGACACATGCTCCAGCAGTTATTCTTAGACATTAAAATAAATGAACTGCGAGTTCAGTCAAAAGCTGGAAAGTATTTCTAACTTAAATAAAATGTAATGAGTTGTATGTGACAGATGTGTGCAGTTTAAATTCAGCAAGTAAAATCTTCCATTTAGCTGTAGAAAATGCTGACAATTTAAAATGTGAACAACATGAAATTTGTCATTTGAAATTCAGTCAGTCAGTCATTTGCATGTCCCTTGGGGAACTTTGCCTCCCTAACAACACTGTTGTAGGTCTCTCGGTTGTAAGCAAGATGGCCTGCTGCTGATACATCCATATGTATATCATCAACGATGTCTTGCAACCATTTTCGCCTTGGTCTTCCTCTATTTCTTTTTCCCTTTATGTACCCTTCCAAGACGGTTTTCTCTAGATTATCATGACGTTTAATGTGTCCAAAATATTTAGGTTTTCTCTCTTTAATCCTCTTTACTAGCCAGCCTTCTTCAATATTTAGTTCTTGTAGTATGAGTATACTTTTTTGTGTCCATGATATTTGAAGAACTCTTCTGTAGCATTTAAAGTAATTTATGTGTTTCTCAGTTGTTTTGTAAAGTGTCCAGCTCTCACAGCCATATGTTGCGATAGGAAAAATGCATGCCCTTAAAATCTTATTTTTGTAGTTCTGTCTGTTCCTCTCCACAGATTTTTTATTTGTTTCACTTTCTGAAGAGTGATAGATGTTCTCTTTTAATTTCCCGCATTGTATCTCCATTATTAGTTAGTAGTGATCCAAGATATTCAAAACTCTCCACTTCTTTCAATTTTTTCTCATTGACGAGCTGTGCATTCGACTCCTCCGGTCCAATCCTCATCCACTTAAGTAATGATTTAAAATAACAGCACACATACAAACAAAATTCTATTATAACATAATTAATCTATGTAAGATGTTAGTGTTTTTGTAACTTTGGAAAAGAAAGTTTATATGTGCACATAAATATGTATTTCTGAATATTATGTGTATGTATGTTGTACTTCTAGCCAACAAGTTGAATTCCTTCCAGACTAAATGTTTACGAAGAATTAAAAAAATATTTTGGCCAAACACCATAAGAAATAACATCTTGTTGGCAGAGATGCAGATGAAGCCACTGACAGCAATTATTGAAGAAAGACGCTGGCGATGGCTGGGACATGTGCTCCGAATGACTGATAACTCAGTTCCAAAAACAGCACTAAGATGGACACCACAGGGGAGCAGAAGTAAGGGTAGACCAAAAGAGACATGGAGAAGAACAACAGAAAGGATGTTGAGCAATAGAGGGCTCACCTGGGCAAGAGCAGAAAAAAATGCGAAGGGCAGGCATTTGTGGAAAACCCTTGCGGAAGTCCCATATGCCCTGGGCACTTAAGGTTCAGAGAGAGAGAGAGAGAGAGAGAGAGAGAGAGAGAGAGAGAAAGAGAGAGAGAGATGTTGTACGCAATTATTATATATAATTAGTCCCTCTGATTATAGTCAGACACTTAATCTTTAATGATTAAGGTTATAGAATTTTTGCAAGAAACATTTTATTTTAAAAAAATCGAACTAGCCCACGATTGGTCAAATGTTGTACTGATTCAGTAATTCCATTGTTGGCACATTGTGAAGGACCCAAATATTACAAGAAATTATTTTGATTCTGGTGTTGGTAACATATAAGCTGATGAATAACAAATATAAATTGATGATCTTTGTTTTCGTTGTTAAATATGTAGACTGATGAATAACATTAATATAAATGGTGATCCTTTGAAGAAGAACTATTTGTGTTATCATTCACTTTTCTGTAATGTGTTGAAGAAGAACTATTTGTGTTATCATTCATTTTTCTGTAATGGTCTGTGCAAATTTCAGTCTCCATATACCTATAAAGATCAGATACCAACAATACAAATAGGATATAACAACACATAAATTACAACAAATTAATAGCCCACTGTGATCTATAAAATTCCTACAGAAAATAAGTAATATTCTGATCAGTGAATTTTACAATTCAATCAATATTTGCAATCTATATTCAACATAAGCATCTGTTATGATAAGCATTTTATATTTGTGTAGTTTAAATAAGAGAGAATTTTTTAAAAAAGCAATACGTACTGAATGTTGTAATAGCTGATGTATAAGATATGTGGGGAAATGAAAACAAAGAAAACAAGATTAATGATGATGCTCGTCTTCGTCAGTAAGTCTTCAGTCAGTGACTTAAAAATAAAAATATGTCATTATAGTTATAATCGTGGAAAAGAAACAAGAGTGGCTATGAGTCTAAAGTTTCCTTTTGCCTGGCATTGTATGTGGTAAATTAAGTATCTACTAAACCTACAACTTCTTTATGACGAGAGAGAGAGAGAGAGAGAGAGAGAGAGAGAGAGAGAGAGAAGCTATTGATTTGAAGACGGGCTTTAAATATTAGAATGTTTAAATTAGGGAAAAAAGTAGGAACAGCTTTATTACTTAAAATGTACACCATACAGGACGAAGAAACAGAGAGAGGAAATCAAATGAATGGTATGTTGAAAAACTGACTCACAGCGACGGACAAGTCACAGCTTCTTACAAGTTACAGCTAAGTGCTCTATTCTTTTTATTTGTTTTTGTTTTTAACATAGCATTGATTTCAATTTATATTTGATCTCCCCTCTCTATTTCCTCTTGTATGATTAAGGCTCATGCCAAAACGTCACAGCTGTCTACTCGCTAAGTAATAAAGCTGCTCCTACTTTTTTTCCCCCATAGATTATACATTTTATTATCACAGCTTTACAGCAGTGGCTCCGTGTATAGCTGTATACTCATAGACTAATTATTGTGTGTAACTAAAGTTCTTCAAATATCAGAGTTCATGACCACAAAGACTGTCCACAGTGAAGCTTTTTTCTTCTTACATGTCCATGTTGAAACTTTTATCTCTTTACATGTCCATGGTGAAGATTTTATCTTCTTTCATGTCCATGGTGAAACTGTTATCTTCTTACATGTCCATGGTGAAGCTTTTATCCTTTTACATGTCCAAGGTGAAGCTTTTATCTTCTTACATGTCCATGGTGAAGCTTTTATATAATTACATGTCCATGGTGAAGATTTTATCCTTTTACATGTCCATGGTGAAGCTTTTATATAATTACATGTCCATGGTGAAGCTTTTATATAATTACATGTCCAAGGTGAAGTTTTAATATAATTATATGTCCAAGGTGAAGCTTTTATATAATTACATGTCCATGGTGAAGCTTTTATATAATTACATGTCCAAGGTGAAGCTTTTATATAATTACATGTCCAAGGTGAAGTTTTTATATAATTACATGTCCATGGTGAAGTTTTTATATAATTACATGTCCCCGGTGAAGCTTTTATATAATTACATGTCCATGGTGAAGTTTTTATATAATTACATGTCCCCGGTGAAGCTTTTATATAATTACATGTCCAAGGTGAAGCTTTTATCTACTTACATGTCCATGGAGAAGCTTTTATATAATTACATGTCCAAGGTGAAGCTTTTATCTTCTTACATGTCCATGGTGAAGCTTTTATCTTCTTACATGTCCATGGTGAAGCTTTTATCTTCTTACATGTCCATGGTGAAGCTTTTATCTTCTTACATGTCCATAGTGAAGCTTTTATCTTCTTACATGTCCAAGGTGAAGCTTTTATCTTCTTACATGTCCTGCAAGTCTGTTCTTGTCAATATAAACAATGGAACTTTCCTACCCAACAAACGTTTGAAGACATTGTTGTAGAAATGTAGGAGAACTTGCAGTAAAAACTGACAGACAGACAGACAGACAGACAGACAGACAGACAGGCAGATAGGCAGACAGGCAGACAGGCAGACAAATAAATAGGCAGGCAGACAGACAGACAGACAGATAGATAGATAGATAGATAGATAGATAGATAGATAGATAGATAGATAGATAGACTGACAGACAGACAGACAGACAGATAGATAGATAGATAGATAGATAGATAGATAGATAGATAGATAGATAGATAGGGAACAATGACACCAGCTAGTTAGAGAGTAGAAAGAGAGCAGTGATAGTGATGAAAGTAAACACAATTTTCCCATAGAGACGAGTAGGTCAGTCAAGAGGGAGAGAAGGTAGCGGCGGGACGAAGAGCGAACAGTCCAGCTGAGAGATGAGGAGGAGAAGAGCTCCATTACCAACAGAAGGCTGCTGATGAAAATGTTGTAAACTGTTGATGACGATGCCTCAAACCAAATAAAGTAACAAGATACGACCACATAGTTGATTATCGTTTTTGAACTGCATGTGATGTCTGACGGTTCCTTGATGTTACAAGTTACACCATGTTGAGTTTGGCTTTTCCCATTGTGTTAGAACTGTCTTGTCGGGTTGTCGACGAACACAACCATTCTGTGAAGTACTAACACTATACAACCATTCTGTGAAATACTGACACGATATAACTATCTGTTGAAGTACTGACACTATACAACCATTCTGTAAAGTACTGATACTATACAACCATACTGTGAAGTACTGACACTATACAACTATTCTGTGAAGTACTGACACTATACAACTATTCTGTGAAGTACTGACACTATACAACTAATCTGTGAAGTACTGACACTATACAACTACATGTCCAAGGTGAAGTTTTTATATAATTACATGTCCATGGTGAAGTTTTTATATAATTACATGTCCCCGGTGAAGCTTTTATATAATTACATGTCCATGGTGAAGTTTTTATATAATTACATGTCCCCGGTGAAGCTTTTATATAATTACATGTCCAAGGTGAAGCTTTTATCTACTTACATGTCCATGGAGAAGCTTTTATATAATTACATGTCCAAGGTGAAGCTTTTATCTTCTTACATGTCCATGGTGAAGCTTTTATCTTCTTACATGTCCATGGTGAAGCTTTTATCTTCTTACATGTCCATGGTGAAGCTTTTATCTTCTTACATGTCCATAGTGAAGCTTTTATCTTCTTACATGTCCAAGGTGAAGCTTTTATCTTCTTACATGTCCTGCAAGTCTGTTCTTGTCAATATAAACAATGGAACTTTCCTACCCAACAAACGTTTGAAGACATTGTTGTAGAAATGTAGGAGAACTTGCAGTAAAAACTGACAGACAGACAGACAGACAGACAGACAGACAGACAGGCAGATAGGCAGACAGGCAGACAGGCAGACAAATAAATAGGCAGGCAGACAGACAGACAGACAGACAGATAGATAGATAGATAGATAGATAGATAGATAGATAGATAGATAGATAGACTGACAGACAGACAGACAGACAGATAGATAGATAGATAGATAGATAGATAGATAGATAGATAGATAGATAGATAGGGAACAATGACACCAGCTAGTTAGAGAGTAGAAAGAGAGCAGTGATAGTGATGAAAGTAAACACAATTTTCCCATAGAGACGAGTAGGTCAGTCAAGAGGGAGAGAAGGTAGCGGCGGGACGAAGAGCGAACAGTCCAGCTGAGAGATGAGGAGGAGAAGAGCTCCATTACCAACAGAAGGCTGCTGATGAAAATGTTGTAAACTGTTGATGACGATGCCTCAAACCAAATAAAGTAACAAGATACGACCACATAGTTGATTATCGTTTTTGAACTGCATGTGATGTCTGACGGTTCCTTGATGTTACAAGTTACACCATGTTGAGTTTGGCTTTTCCCATTGTGTTAGAACTGTCTTGTCGGGTTGTCGACGAACACAACCATTCTGTGAAGTACTAACACTATACAACCATTCTGTGAAATACTGACACGATATAACTATCTGTTGAAGTACTGACACTATACAACCATTCTGTAAAGTACTGATACTATACAACCATACTGTGAAGTACTGACACTATACAACTATTCTGTGAAGTACTGACACTATACAACTATTCTGTGAAGTACTGACACTATACAACTAATCTGTGAAGTACTGACACTATACAACTAATCTGTGAAGTACTGACTCTATACAACCATTCTGTGAAGTACTGACTCTATACAACCATTCTGTGAAGTACTGACACTATACAACCATTCTTTGAAGTACTGTCACTATACTACCATTCTGTGAAGTACTGACACTATACAACCATTCTGTGAAGTACTGTCACTATACAACCATTCTTTGAAGTACTGACACTATATAACTATTCTGTGAAGTACTGTCACTATACAACCATTCTGTGAAGTACTGACACTATATAACTATTCTGTGAAGTACTGTCACTATACAACCATTCTGTGAAGTACTGACACTATACAACTATTCTGTGAAGTACTGTCACTATACAACCATTCTGTGAAGTACTGACACTATATAACTATTCTGTGAAGTACTGACACTATATAACTATTCTGTGAAGTACTGTCACTATATAACTATTCTGTGAAGTACTGTCACGATATAACTATTCTGTGAAGTACTGACACTATATAACTATTCTGTGAAGTACTGACACTATATAACTATTCTGTGAAGTACTGTCACTATACAACCATTCTGTGAAGTACTGACACTATATAACTATTCTGTGAAGTACTGTCACTATACAACCATTCTGTGAAGTACTGACACTATATAACTATTCTGTGAAGTACTGTCACTATACAACCATTCTGTGAAGTACTGACACTATATAACTATTCTGTGAAGTACTGTCACTATACACCATTCTGTGAAGTACTGACACTATATAACTATTCTGTGAAGTACTGTCACTATACAACCATTCTGTGAAGTACTGACACTATATAACTATTCTGTGAAGTACTGTCACTATACAACCATTCTGTGAAGTACTGACACTATATAACTATTCTGTGAAGTACTGTCACTATATAACTATTCTGTGAAGTACTGTCACTATACAACCATTCTGTGAAGTACTGACACTATATAACTATTCTGTGAAGTACTGTCACTATACAACCATTCTGTGAAGTACTGACACTATACAACCATTCTGTGAAGTACTGACACTATACAACCATTCTGTGAAGTACTGACACTATATAACTATTCTGTGAAGTACTGACACTATATAACTATTCTGTGAAGTACTGTCACTATACAACCATTCTGTGAAGTACTGTCACTATACAACCATTCTGTGAAGTACTGACACTATACGATCAAACAAGCGGGCGACAAAAAGCATAACCGTCATCAACAACCAACGCACCCCCTCCATTCCCCTCATCCCCCATATTTTCTTGCACTAAACATGCACTACGAATATTGGATCAAATATTGGCTGTTATTGTGTCCTCTTTCACACACAGGGTCATTTAAATGTTGTATTCAACTGACAAGAAAGTGGACAAAATGGTCATAACACTGTGTACCTAGCTGATGTTTAGAGTGTCTATCTTTTCATAATTTCTAAATATATAGCGTCAGTGTCAGATGCACTAGAACACAAATGTATCACCACACAACCAATTTATGTTGCTAGAGTCAGTGTCAACTTATCACATCGAGTTATTTCACTTATTTGTAATATTTACATATGCCATTGAGCGTCATATTGTACTACATATGTTATAAAGTGTCATCTTGTACTACATATGTTATAAAGTGTCACGCTGTATTACGTATGTTATAAAGTGTCATCTTGTACTACATATGTTATAAAGTGTCATCTTGTACTACATATGTTATAAAGTGTCACGCTGTATTACGTATGTTATAAAGTGTCATCTTGTACTACATATGTTATAAAGTGTCATCTTGTACTACATATGTTATAAAGTGTCACGCTGTATTACGTATGTCATAAAGTGTCATGTTGTATTATGACAGTAAAAAATAAGTCTGCCGAACATAGAACATGTTTGTGTCTCTGCTGTGTGAAAATAGGGATCTGAACCAAGGCTTGAGAAGTCTGATTGTACAGACACTAACTATGTTGACTGTGAAAGTTTCTTTCTACCAATCACCTGCCATGTCTTAAAAGTCTGCTAGTTTTCCGTAAGTGTCAAACTTGGTCTTCATTACAAGGGGAGGTTCACAAACAGAAATATTCAAGTGAAATAATCAAGACACAAAACAAAATGATACTGCATACATATTCTTTACCAATTTGCTTGCTTCTCACGGGAATTTTGTAAAGAAATAGTTTATATGACTCTGTATTTACCTGTGTATGATAATAACTAGTAGGAATTATGTTTTATGTGTATGTGTTTTTGTTTGTGTTTAATGTGTGTGATTATGTATCTGGATGAAACCTTATTTTTGTGTTTGAGTGCCCGTGTGTGTGTATGATTAATGCCGGGATGAAGTCTGACATGAGTTTGTGTATGATTAAAGCTAGGATGAAGTCTGACAAGAGTTTGTGTATGATTAAAGCTAGGATGAAGTCTGACAAGAGTTTGTGTATGATTAAAGCTAGGATGAAGTCTGACATGAGTTTGTGTATGAGTAAAGCTGGGATGAAGTCTGACATGAGTTTGTGTATGATTAAAGCTAGGATGAAGTCTGACATGAGTTTGTGTATGATTAAAGCTAGGATGAAGTCTGACATGAGTTTGTGTATGATTAAAGCTAGGATTACGTCTGACATGAGTTTGTGTATGATTAAAGCTGGGATGAAGTCTGATATGAGTTTGTGTATGATTAAAGCTGGGATGAAGTCTGACATGAGTTTGTGTATGATTAAAGCTGGGATGAAGTCTGACATGAGTTTGTGTATGATTATACAAAGGATAAACGCTGATTTACATTTATATATATAATATGAAACTGAATCAACTCTTTTTTGTGTGTGTAAGACGACTACTTTTTGAGATTGACTATATAAAAGTAAATAAACACACATTAAAGGTGTGATAACAAAATATTAGATTAGTGAAAGCAAAAATAGGAACATTTTTATTCATTAACATAAGTGCACAAATTTTAATTAATTTTTGGGTTGTTTTTTTTCAAATATTGAATATTCGTACGTGACTTGGTATGATTAGAAACTGAACGAATTCTAACTTCTGTTGTAGGATTAAAGAGTGGAAGGGGGGGGGGGGTGTCTAGTCTAATTTATGTGTATGATTGCAGATTGAAGATACACTAATTTGTGTGTGGATGGCTGAAGAGAGGGGAAATCTATTTTGTGTGTGTATGATTATAGACACATTATTGTGTCCACAACACAAAAAGGAATGAAAAAACTAATTATGTCAGTCCGTAAAAACAGCGAAGAGCAGAACCTAAATTAATGACAACTGACAAAACAAACAAGGCAGCTGAAATATGTACCACTGAGAAAAAATTGGAAGAAGTGGAGAGTTATGAATAATTTGGATCACTAATAACTAATAATGGAGATACAATGAGGGAAATTAAAAGGAGCGCATTTATCGCTCTTCAGAAAGTAAAACAACTAAAGAATCTGTGGAGAGGAGCAGACAGAACTACAAAAAATAAAATTTTTAAGGGCATGCGTCTTTCCCATCGCAACATATGCCTGTGAGACCTGGACACTTAACAAAACAGCTGAGAAACACATAAATGCCTTTGAATGTAAATGCTACAGAAGAGTTCTACAAATATCATAGACGCAAAAAAAAACCAAATATATCTATACTACAAGAACTTAATATTGAAGAAGTCTAGCTATTAAAGAGGATTAAAGAGAGAAAACTTCAATATTTTGGACACATTAAACGTCATGATAATCTAGAGAAGCCTGTCTTGGAAGGATACATAATGGAAAAAAGAGACGAAGACCGAGGCGAAGATGGATGCAAGACATCGTTGGTGATCTGCAAATCGATGCACCAGCGGCAGGGCATCTTGCTCACAACCGAGAGGCCTACAGGGGAGCTGTTAGGGAGACAAAGTTCCGCAAGGGACATGCAAATGAATGAATGAATGATTATAGACGTGAGAACTATGGACCTCGTGGGAATGTTATAATGATTATGCTAAAATATGTTTGACACCTGCTTTCAGTATTCTGAAACATCAAATATTTACACAAAGTTTTAACAATTTGGATTTAAATGTTCCACGGAACGTTTCAAATATTAGTTTTGACAATGTTAATACACGATGAAAAAAGCGGGTGCTTCTGTCATAATTTATATTATTTATTATTACTAACTATATCATATAGTTATTTTGTACATCGTTAAAAACATGGCATACCAGGTTTATTTTTATGCTAATAAAACATTCTTTTGTAATGGATTTTTTTTATTAAACATCACAGGACAGTGTGTTTCAGTTATTAAAAGCTCTTGTTCTTAAATGATATCTGGAAACACATCTTGTGCGAAATTCTCTGTTTATTTAAAATAATTAAATGCAGCGACCTGGCAAACAAAGTTGTGACACTGAATATTGTTTCATTGAATTCTGTTTCACATTGATGTTTCAACATTTTCTCCGCGAAATTGAAATGTATGAAAAGAAAATTCGTTCCAGAGGCTGAAATCTTACAAAAATAAAAGATGCACCAAAAACAGATGCTTTCAGTTTATATTAATGGAAATAAATTTGATTACATGAGCAAATTAACATAACGATTTAACAGAAAATAAAAATGTAATTTACATAAAATTAATACAAGAAATTTTAACAGAACAATACATACCGCCATCTGGAATCAGTGAGAAATAAAATTGTATTGAGTAACAAAAAGGAAATAAGCAAATCCAGTTCTAATCCTCGTCTCTGGTAATCATTTCATGTAAAGGTTATAATATAAAACATATCGTAAAATGTCCAGTTTCTGAAAATAAAATTGAAAACGTTTTTTTTTCTTCTACACAAAAACGTAAAACAATCACACAGTTAAACTAATGTCTATTACATGCACACAACACCTAGAATTATTAGAAAAATAAAAGATATGGAACTCAAGAAATGTGTTCTTGCACCAATCAGAACAAATACATTTAACGGCAAAATGCATTTAAACATTTAGTGATGATACTTGTTAACCTAAATATATATATATATATATATATATATATATATATATATATATATATATATATATATATATATATATATATATATATATATATATATATATAAATGAACGTGTGTATGTATGTATGTATGTATGTATGTATGTTAGAGCATCACGCTGGAACGCCTGGAGCAATTTCAATCAAACTTGGCACACGTATGACTTACAATATGGACAATGCACACTGGGGGTTAGATAATCCCTAGGTCCCCTGGTGAGGCTGAGTGGAGGGGGTTATATAATCACTTGGACCCCTGGTGGGCCTGGGTGGTGGGGGTTAGGTAATCCGTAGGTCCCCTGGTGGGCCTGGATGATGGGGGTTAGATAATCCCTAGGTCCCCTGGTGGGCCTGGGTGGTGGGGGTTAGATAATCCCTAGGTTCCCTGGTGGGTCTGGGTGGTGGGGGTTTCAATCGATGCAAACAAAATCCTACTGAATGACGGGAAGTAACTCACTTTATATTTATTCCTGCTTTAGATTGTCGGCCGTGATGGACAAAAGTCAGCCCACACAAATCGATGACGTTATATCTGCTGAGGTGTCGAACTTTTGGCATTGATAACGAGAAACATTATACAGGGAGCATACTTCTGATTCATGAAAGACACCCTACTGTTGTTCACCTCAGCGTCCATTTAAAAAATAGAGTGTTTATTTCATAACAGAGAGTTCCAATACAGTGGTTGATCAGCCACCAACCACGTAAGAGGGGAGGGGGCTAGCGGAGGGGGTGAGAACGGGGTGTCATGAACCAAGCATAGAAAACGACCGATATTAGTGTCGAATCTATAGTTTTCAGGGTCGTTAAGCTGATTGGTGACAGTACGGGATCAACTAAGTCCAGGTTTAGTCAGATAGAACGAACAGAGTTCTGTAGAACAGTCTAGACCCTATAGAATCTTCTATAACGTTGTGGAAATGAATAGAACTTTCGAGATTGGGATAAATAAATACCCTTACAACGTCGGGTAATCAACAAGAAGAAAATAAATGAATGAAGAGGATTTAGAAATTAGATAAGTATTTCTCGTAATAAAACGTGCAACTGTATTGTGATACTCATGAAATTATGGGCTGTAATTATTCCTCTTTTCTCTTCCAATAATAAACTATATTAGTCTCAGATTCAGTGTGTAATTTTGTAGTCAAATTATAAACAATATAATATATCAATCATAACAGGACATTGATAACTGTAATACTTAATACTGATAATAACTATACTATAGATGAATGCCGCATCAGATTTTGTGTAATATTTAAGTATGTAAATTTAAAATTTCAGTAAGTGTTTGGAAAATATTTCCAAATTCCACAGGTGTAAAGATAGGTATCGTAGAACTATGTAGTTAATATAACTACAGGAAGTAATACTTACTGACTATAGCAGTCCCAGATAGATCAGGTTTGGGAATGAATAAAATATTAGAAAACATTAATGCTAATGCTCGTCTCTATTTATCAGGTTTCACTAAATTTTAGAAAAAAGATTTACATAAAAATATAAATTTGTATATAAAAAATATGTCTTAATTATCCACACAAAGACAAGCTTTGCTGAGTGACAGAGATAATAAGTTAACACTACCAGTTATGTCAGGCTGCTTGCAAGTAACATGATCATATTATTGACATTATATAGAATGTGTTACATTTTTTGGTATGTTATATTTACACATGGTGCGATATGTAATTCTGTACTATATCTCTTTATACATTTAAACAACTAAAGAAGCCGTGGAGAAGAACAGAAAGAACTACAAAAATAAGATTTTTAAGGGCATGTGTCTTTCCCATCGCAACATATGCATGTGAGACCTGGACACTTAACAAAACAGCTGAGAAACACATAAATGTCTTTGAATGTAAATGCTACAGAAGACTTCTTCAAATATCATGGGCACAAAAAAGGAACAAATATATCCATACTACAAGAAATATTTGATGAAGGCTGACTAGTAAAGAGGATTAAAGAGAGAAAATGTTAATATTTTGGACACAATAAACATCATGATAATCCAGAGAGGCTGTCTTGGAAGGGTACGTAAATGGAAAAAGAAAGAGAGGAAGACCAAAGCGAAGATGACTGCACGACATCGCTGATGATCTGCAAATGCATGCATCAGTAGCAGGCCATCTTGCTCAACTGAGAGTCCTAAAGGAGTGCTGATAGGGAGGCAAAGTTCTGCAGGGGATATTCAAATGAATGAATGAATAGCACGCGTATTTAAACAATGAACTACAGTATACGTAATAGATACATTTTCAAAGAATATAACTTTATATTTAAAAAGTAATAGTCCAGTGTTAATCATTTGATTGTTATATCTTTCATTGGTAATTGTTATCAAGATTGCATCTTTCACTGTAGAGAATGTGTTATAAATAATTTTTTCGCTTATCGTAAATGTTTTTTAAATTAAGATTTCTATTTGGCAGAAGTGAAGGATGGTAACATATTGTCTCTGCTAAACCTACGATATTTTTGTTAATCGGGAGGTCTGAACTCTCTCAAGAAATATCTGAGTGCACGAAGTCTAAGACCGCTGGCAGTGAAGATCTCGTTTACCCATCATATTACATGTCCTGCCGGTCTGTCACGTATAACCATCATCTTACATGTCCTGTACGTCTGTGACGTCTACCCATCATCTTACATGTTCTGTACGTCTGTGACGTCTACCCATCATTTTCCATGCCCTTTATGTCTGTCACGTCTACCAACCATCTTACATGTCCTGCAAGTCTGTCACGTCTACCCATCATCTTACATGTCCTGCAAGTCTGTCACATCTACCCATCATCTTACATGTCCTGTAAGTCTGTCACGTCTACTCATTATTTTACATGTCCTGTAAGTCTGTCACGTCTACACATCATCTTATATGTCCTGCAGGTCTGTCACTCAAACCTATCATCTTGCATGTTCTTATACAGCAAACCTTTCAGGTCTACCCATCATCTTACATATCCTGCGAGTCTGTCAGTCTACCCATCATCTTACATGTCCTGCAGGTCTGTCACGTCTACCCATCATCTTACATGTCCTGCAGGTCTGTCACGTCTACCCATCATCTTGCATGTCCTGTACCTCTGTCACGTCTACCCATCATCTTGCATGTCCTGTACCTCTGTCACGTCTACCCATCATCTTGCATGTCCTGTACCTCTGTCACGTCTACCCATCATCTTACATGTCCTGTACCTCTGTCACGTCTACCCATCATCTTGCATGTCCTGTACCTCTGTCACGTCTACCCATCATCTTGCATGTCCTGTACCTCTGTCACGTTTAATAATATATATATATATTTCTCTTCATTACGTTGCGGACGCCGTAGATGCAACACTTGCCCGTTAGTTGTCCAGGCTAGCCAGATCTCCTTCACTAAGTCAACGTTATCAGTTTAGGAGGGTTTCAGCTGCACTTCACACAATGTTATTTATGCTATTATGTGCAAACATTGTGATATGAAGTACATAGCGAAGACCGGTTTACGCTTAGGAGACCATTTTTGCCAACATCTTAATGATATTTCTAAGAGGGCCTGGACACCTGTGGCTAAACATTTTTGCCTTAGCAAACAGGGGAAAACAGGCATTTCTACTAGTGCGATCCGCTCTTGTTCTGCTGATGTACAATCTCGGAGGATCCTAGCACAGCACCTTATTTTCCAGACTGGCTGTATCCACCCAGCTGGAATTAACAATGTCTTCAGTTTTCTGTAACTTCTTCAGGTTTCCGATTCCTCCTCCTCTTTTTTTTTACTCTGATTTCTTACTCCTAGCTACCCCTCCCTACTGCCTCCCTATTTTCTTCTCTGACAACATATTGGTGTTTATAGGGTCTTGTCCTATTCACCAGTTTCACATTTTCTCCCTGCAGGTGTTTATGTTCTTCATTCATTATCTCTCTGCGTCCCCTCCCCTTCCCCCCCCCCCCCGACATCTCTTCTAGCGTCTATCATGTTTGTATTGCCTTTTCCCTCCACCATTTTCTACCACTTGTTTTCCTCTTCTCTCTCCACCTCTTCTTTACGATTGGCTCCATCGGCTTATCCTTTGTGTTGCCCCGCGTGGTCCCTATGAATCTTCTAAGACACACATTTCTCTGTTTCCTACTTCTGAAGGAGGCCATAATAAGATAAGTTCTTCGTTTAGTTATATGTTTTTGTCTCGTTTGTGCATGTAATCCTCGAAAAAAGCTCACGCCGAAATATCGGATGTTGTATGTTTTTCATTTATACATTCTCATATATTTTATTCGTTTTTTTCTCACTTTACTCACTCCCTCTGCCACTTTTTAAATCTACACCGTACACCTCTGTCTACCTTTACGATAATAATTATGCTCAGTCAATCATTTGCATAACTATGTCTCTCTAACAGCTCTCCTGTAATCCTCTCGGTTGTAAGCAAGATGCCCTGCTGCTGATGCGTCCATTTGCAGATTACCAGCGATGTCTTGCAGCTATCTTCGCCTTGGTCTTCCTCTCTTTCTTTTTCCTATTATGTATCTTTCCAAGACGGTCTTCTCTAAATTCTCATGAGATTTATTGTGCTCCAAATATTTGTGTTTTATATGGTTAATTGAAATTATGCACAAACTGCAGAATCGTTGCCTGATTAGCATTGCCAGTAAAATTCTATTAAAATAATATTGGTAGACTTCGTAAGAAAATGGAAGTCAATATGGTCCAAGCTGGATTTAGACAAGGAAGAGAAACACAAGATCATCTATTCAATATAAGATTAATAATAGAGAAATGCAGAGGGTTTAATGCGAATCTATATTAATATTTTATAGATTATTCAAAGGCATGTGATTGTATAAAATAGAAGAAACTTTCCGAAATAATGGAAAAAAATAGGAATTTTAACATAGTTAATGCAAGTAACATCACTGTTGTATCTAGATCAACAAGCAGCAGTAAGAATAAATGGTGAAACAACAACTTGGTTTGACATAAAACAAGGGGTCCGTCAGGGGTGATTATTGTCACCCTACTTATTTAACTTGTATACTGAAAATATAATGAGGAATGGTAGAGAAAATGTAGATAAATAATAATATGATGATATAACAATTGGAGGTTATGAAATACCAGAGATTAGATATGCTGATGACACAGTATTACTGTCCACAACACAAAAAGTAATGGAAAACTAATTATGTCAGTCCGTAAGAACAGCGAAGAGCAAAACATATATCTAAATGCGAAGAAAAATAAAATGATGACAACTGAAAAAACAAAAAAGGCAGCTGATATATGTATCAATGAGGAAAAATTGGAAGTGGAGAGTTTTGAATATCTAGGTTCATTGCTAACTAATAATGGAGATACCATGAGGGAAATTTAAATGGAGTGCATCTATCGCTCTTCAGAAAGTAAAACAACTAAAGAAACTGTGGAGAGGAACAGACAGTAGATACAATGGAACTGAAGCCAAGAAGAAGGTGAGAGGAGAAGATGAATATGATCAGGGAAAAGGTGAGAGGAGGAGACAAATATGATCTGGGAAAAGGTGAGAGGAGGAGATAAATATGATTAGGGCAAAAGTGAGAGGAAGATATGAAAATGATTATTGCAAAGGTGAGAGGAAGAGATGAATATGGTTAAGCCAAAGGTATGAGGAAGAGATGAATATGGTTAAGCCAAAGGTATGAGGAAGAGATGAATATGGTTAAGCCAAAGGTATGTGGAAGAGATGAATATGGTTAAGCCAAAGGTATGTGGAAGAGATGAATATGGTTAAGCCAAAGGTATGTGGAAGAGATGAATATGATTAGGACAAAGGGTTTACAATCTAGTACAGTGAGGGGTTTGGAATGTAAGTTATAAGTAAGTAGTCGAACTGGTAGAGACTGAATATAATGTTCAGTTAGTCATGTGCATGTACCTTGTGAAACTTTGCCTCCCTAACAGCTCTCCTGTAGGCCCCTCGGTTGTAAGCAGGTTGCCCTGCTGCTGATGCGTCCATTCGCAGATCATAAACTATGTCTTACAGCTATCTTCGCCATTGTTTTCCTCTCTTTCTTTTCCCCATTATGCACCATTTCAAAACTGTCTTATCTAAATTATCATGAAGTTTTATATGTAAAAAATATTTACATTTTTACTGTTTAATCTAAATAATCTGTTTAGTCTAATAAGTATACATAATACAGCAGTTGTGATATAACATTCAGATAAATTAATTTAAATTTTCATTTAATATCTGCAAACTATATTCAGCATAAGCAGCTGTTATATGAACAATTTATATCTGTATAGTTTAAGTAAAAGAGAATTAAAAAGTAATTCGTACTTCCTGTAGCAATGCCAGATGTATAAGATGTGTGGAGAAAGAAAAAACAAGAAAACAAGATAAATACTCGCCTCAGTTAATCATTTTTCACTCAGTGATTTATAAACAAATTTATGTCATTATAATTATGTTCTTGAAAAAAAAAGATAAAGTGTCAGTTTCCGGCCATTTTGTATGGAGTAAATAAAGTATCTACTAAACCTGTAACTTGTTTACGACTTGAGAGAGTGAAATGCTGTAGGTTCGAAGACAGGCTTCAAATATCTGAGTGTAGGTACAGTAAACTAAGACTGTCCAAGGTGAAGCTTTTATCTACTCATCTTAGTACATATCCTGCAAGACTGCTGCTCTCAGTATAAAACAATAGAACTAGTAGTAAAAATAAATACAGAGTGAGATACATAAAGATGGACAGACAGACAGACAGACAGACAGACAGATAGAAAGACAGACGGAAGGACGGACGGACGGACGGACAGGTAGATAGATAGATAGATAGATAGATAGATAGATAGATAGATAGATAGATAGATAGATAGATAGATAGATAGATAGATAGATAGATAGATAGATAGATAGATAGATAAATAAATAAATAGATAGATTTATAGATAGATACCTTAGAATCTTGAACAAAAAAAAACAGAATCGTAAAAAAAACTTTTATATGTTCTTATTCTCTTTCGTGAATAGATGAAACATTCTATTATCTTTTACCAAATTTTTATGATGTACTCTTGGGTATTAGGATCTTCAGCATTTGTGATCTCTGATCCAGAGAACTAAACACAGCCTAGAAAACAGCAGCTGTAACATTTGATATTGACGGTAATTCTTTTTTCAGACACATGCTCCAGCAGTTCTTCTTAAACATTCAAATAAATGAACTGCGAGTTCAGTCACAAGCTGGAAAGTATTTCTAACTTAAATAAAATGTAATGAGTTGTATGTGACAGATGTGTGCAGTTTAACTTTCACAAGTAATAACTTCCATATATTTGTAGAATCTGACGTCAATTAAATTGTGTAAAACATGCAATTTGTAAAATAAGGAAAAGCAGTGATAATTCTTGTCTCTAATAATCAGTTTTAGTTTGTTGATATAAAAACAATATTAATACTACCGACGCGTTAATTATAAAGAAAAGAAAATTAAATGAAACCTCCTTGTCTTATCTACACACAAGCATGGCTGAATCACATAGCTAATCATGTGAAACTGTCCTCTGTTTCGTGCATTTAGCAACTAGAATTATAAGAAACTGAATATATCAAAAGTGTTAAATCTTTGCTCCTTTTCAAGCACCGACCACATCTTTACAAAAACAAAACATGAGTGTGTGAAGTGATGATATGTTTTATAGCAAATAAGTTTGAGAATAAGATTTATATATTAATGGATAATTGTGACAGTATAAGTAATAGGCTGTCGCAATAGTGATATAATAGTGCGTTAAAGAAGAGATTAATGGTTGTAGGAAAATACTACACTGTATTTAAAAGAGAGAAGACTCAAAGTCATTCATTCATTTGCATGTCCCTTGCGGAACTTTGCCTCCCAAACAGCACTCCTGTAGGCCTCTCGGTTGTGAGCAAGATGGCCTGCTGCTGTTGCATCCATTTCCAGATCGTCAACGATGTCTTGCAGCCATCTTCGTCTTGGTCTTCCTCTTTTTCTTTTTCCCATTATGTATCCTTCCAATACGGTCTTCTCTAAATTATCATGACGTTTAATGTGTCCAAAATATTTCAGTTTTCTCTCTTTAATCCTCTTCACTAGCCAGCCTTCTTCAATATTAAGCTCTTGTAGTATAGATATATTTGTTCTTTTTTGTGTCCACGATATTTGGAGAACTCTTCTGTAGAATTTACATTCAAAGGCATTTATGTGTTTCTCAGCTGTTTTGTTAGACTCAAAGTACACAAGTAATATTCGACCTACGTTAGTAGAGGATATCTACATAGACATTTCTGAGCGTTAAATTAGAGATCATTGGTAGTAGAAAAATACCAAATATTTCATTAACAGTATTAGATCACTACTATATGGCAGTTTATGTGCACTACAATGAGTTGTCCGCTTCTTTGTACTCAGGATGTGCGTTGTAATGATGCACGACCTGATGATGTATAGTTAGCCATTGTTGGAAGTAGTCGGAAATTGTTAGTTCATTTGTTCAGTATGTTATACTATAAATTGACGAAGTAGATACCACTCACTTAGGAGCGACAGAAAAGACCAGAGGAAAAGAGCTTAGTTAGATTCTAAAATTATTTTAAAATTTGTGAGGACAGCGGGATAGGTCAGAGTATGAATAAGAAGATGCCAGCGGTAGTGATAGAAGAATGCACGTCGAGAGATGCATAGGAAGTCTTACTCCAGGCAAGAAATAGGAATTGTACACCAGCCAGTAAGCAGAAAGGGAGTAGTGACACCAGCTAGATAGAAAGGGAGCAGTGACAGCAGCTAGTTAGAAGGAGAGCAGTGACACCAGTTAGTTAGAAAGGGAGCATGACACCAGCTAGATAGAAAGGGAGAAGTGACACCAGTTAGCAGAAAGGGAGCAGTGACACCAGGTAGATAGAAAGGGAGCAGTGACACCAGCTAGTTAGAAGGGGAGCAGTGACATCAGTTAGTTAGAAAGGGAGCATGACACCAGTTAATTAGAAAGGGAGAAGTGATACCAGTTAGTTAGAAAGGAAGCAGTGACACCAGCTAGTTAGAACGGGAGCAGTGACACCATTTAGTTAGAAATTGAGGAATGACACCAGTTAGTTAGAAAGGGAGCAGTGACACCAGTTAGTTAGAAAGGGAGCACTGACACCAGTTAATTAGAAAGGGAGAAGTGATACCAGTTAGTTAGAAAGGAAGCAGTGACACCAGCTAGTTAGAACGGGAGCAGTGACACCATTTAGTTAGAAATTGAGGAATGACACCAGTTAGTTAGAAAGGGAGCAGTGACACCAGTTAGTTAGAAAGGGAGCACTGACACCAGTTAGTTAGAAAGGGAGCACTGACACCAGTTAGTTAGAAAGGGAGCAGTGACACCAGTTAGTTAGAAAGGATGCAGTAACACCAGCTAGTTAGAAAGGATGCAGTGACACCAGCTAGTCATTAAAAAGGGAGCAGTGATACCAGCTAATGAGACTGCAGAAAAGGAGCATGAGAGCAGCTACTTAGAGAGTAGAAAGGGAGCAGTGACACCAGCTAGATGAAGAGTAGAAAGGGAGCATTGACACCAGCTAGTTGATGAGTAGAAAGGGAGAAGTGACACCAGCTAGTTAGAGAGTAGAAAATGAGCAGTGACACCAGCTAGTTAGATAGCAGAAAGATAGCAGTGACACCAGCTAGTTAGATAGCAGAAAGATAGCAGTGATACCAGCTAGTTACAGAATATAAAGAGAGAAGTGACACCAGCTAGCTATAGAATAGAAAGGTAGCAGTGAAACCAGCAAAACATCTATCTTAATGCAAAGAAAACTATAGTGATGACAACTGACAAAACAAACAAGGCAACTGAGATATGTGTCAATGAGGAAAAATTGGAACATTTGGAGAGTTTTGAATATCTCGGATCACTACTAACTTATAATGGAGATGGAATGAGGGAAATTAAAAGGAGGACATCTATCGCTTTTCAGAAAGTGAAACAACTAAAGAATATGTGGAGAGGGGCAGACAGAACTACAAAAATAAGATTTTTAAGGACATGCATCTTTCCCATCGCAACATATGCCTGTGAGACCTGGACACTTAACAAAACAGCTGAGAAACACATACATGCCTTTGAATGTAAATGCTACAGAAGAGTTCTACAAACATCGTGGACACAAAAAAAAAAGAACAAATATAGCACAATTCCGCAAGGGACATGCAAATGAATGAATGAATGAATGATTATAGATCGGAGAACCATGGGCCTAGTGGGAATGTTATAATGACGATACTAAATTTTGTTTGACACCTGCTTTCAGTATTCTGATACATCAAATATTTACACAAAGTTTTAACAATTTAGATCTAAATGTTCCACGGAACCTTTCAACTATTAGTTTGACAATGTTATTACAAGATGAAAAAAAGCGGGTGCTTCTCTCATAATTTATACCATTTATTATTATCAACTATATCATATAGTTATTTTGTACATCGTTAAAAACATGGCATACCAGGTTTATTTTTATGCTAAAAAACATTCTTTTGTAATGGATTTTTTTTATTAAACATCACAGGACAGTGTGTTTCAGTTATTAAAAGCTGTTGTTCTTAAATGATATCTGGAAACACATCTTGTGCGAAATTCTCTGTCTGTTTAAAATAATTAAATGCAGCGACCTGGCAAACAAAGTTGTGACACTGAATATTGTTTCATTGAATTCTGTTTCACATTGATGTTTCAACATTTTCTCTGAGAAATTGAAATATATGAAAAGAACATTCGATCCAGAGGCTGAAATCTTACAAAAATAAAAGATGCACCGACACAGATGCTTTCAGTTTATATTAATGGAAATATTATTAGATTACATAAGTAAATTAACATAATAATTTAACAGAAAATAAAAATGTAATTTACATAAAATTAATACAAGAAATTTTAACAGAACAATACATACCGCCAGCTGGAATCAGTGAGGAATAAAATTATGTTGAGTAACAAAATAGAAATAAGCAAATCCAGTTCTAATCCTCGTCTCTGGTAATCATTTCATGTAAAGGTTATAATATAAAACATATCGTAAAATGTCCACAGTTTCTGAAAATAAAATTGAAAACGTTTTTTTTCTTCTACACAAAAACGTAAAACAATCACACAGTTAAACTAATGTCTATTACATGCACACAACACCTAGAATTATTAGGGAAAAAAAATATATGGAACTCAAGAAATGTGTTCTTGCACTAATCAGAACAAAATACATTTAAGAGCAAAATGCATTTAAACATTCAGTGATGATACTTGTTAACCTAAATATATATAAATGAACGTGTGTATGTATGTATGTTAGAGCATCACGCTGGAACGTCTGGAGCAATTTCAATCAAACTTGGCACACGTATGACTTACAATATGGACAATGCACACTGGGGGTTAGATAATCCCTAGGTTCCCTGGTGGGCCTGGGTGGTGGGGGTTTCAATCGATGCAAACAAAACCCTACTGAATGACGGGAAGTAACTCACTTTATATTTATGCCTGCTTTAGATTGTCGGCCGTGATGGACAAAAGACAGCCACACAAATCGATGACGTTATATCTGCTGAGGTGCCGAACTTTTGACATTGATAACGAGAAACAGTATACAGTGAGCATACTTCTGATTCATGAAAGACACCCTACTGTTGTTCACCTCAGCGTCCATTTAAAAAATAGAGTGTTTATTTCATAACAGAGAGTTCCAATACAGTGGTTGATCAGCCACCAACCACGTAAGGGGGGAGGGGGCTAGCGGAGGGGGTGAGAACGGGGTGTCATGAACCAAGCATAGAAAACGACCGATATTAGTGTCGAATCTATAGTTTTCAGGGTCGTTAAGCTGATTGGTGACAGTACGGGATCAACTAAGTCCAGGTTTAGTCAGATAGAACGAACAGAGTTCTGTAGAACAGTCTAGACCCTATAGAATCTTCTATAACGTTGTGGAAATGAATAGAACTTTCGAGATTGGGATAAATAAATACCCTTACAACGTCGGGTAATCAACAAGAAGAAAATAAATGAATGAAGAGGATTTAGAAATTAGATAAGTATTTCTCGTAATAAAACGTGCAACTGTATTGTGATACTCATGAAATTATGGGCTGTAATTATTCCTCTTTTCTCTTCCAATAATAAACTATATTAGTCTCAGATTCAGTGTGTAATTTTGTAGTCAAATTATAAACAATATAATATATCAATCATAACAGGACATTGATAACTGTAATACTTAATACTGATAATAACTATACTATAGATGAATGCCGCATCAGATTTTGTGTAATATTTAAGTATGTAAATTTAAAATTTCAGTAAGTGTTTGGAAAATATTTCCAAATTCCACAAGTGTAAAGATAGGTATCGTAGAACTATGTAGTTAATATAACTACAGGAAGTAATACTTACTGACTATAGCAGTCCCAGATAGATCAGGTTTGGGAATGAATAAAATATTAGAAAACATTAATGCTAATGCTCGTCTCTATTTATCAGGTTTCACTAAATTTTAGAAAAAAGATTTACATAAAAATATAAATTTGTATATAAAAAATATGTCTTAATTATCCACACAAAGACAAGCTTTGCTGAGTGACAGAGATAATAAGTTAACACTACCAGTTATGTCAGGCTGCTTGCAAGTAACATGATCATATTATTGACATTATATAGAATGTGTTACATTTTTTGGTATGTTATATTTACACATGGTGCGATATGTAATTCTGTACTATATCTCTTTATACATTTAAACAACTAAAGAAGCCGTGGAGAAGAACAGAAAGAACTACAAAAATAAGATTTTTAAGGGCATGTGTCTTTCCCATCGCAACATATGCATGTGAGACCTGGACACTTAACAAAACAGCTGAGAAACACATAAATGTCTTTGAATGTAAATGCTACAGAAGACTTCTTCAAATATCATGGGCACAAAAAAGGAACAAATATATCCATACTACAAGAAATATTTGATGAAGGCTGACTAGTAAAGAGGATTAAAGAGAGAAAATGTTAATATTTTGGACACAATAAACATCATGATAATCCAGAGAGGCTGTCTTGGAAGGGTACGTAAATGGAAAAAGAAAGAGAGGAAGACCAAAGCGAAGATGACTGCACGACATCGCTGATGATCTGCAAATGCATGCATCAGTAGCAGGCCATCTTGCTCACAACTGAGAGTCCTAAAGGAGTGCTGATAGGGAGGCAAAGTTCTGCAGGGGATATTCAAATGAATGAATGAATAGCACGCGTATTTAAACAATGAACTACAGTATACGTAATAGATACATTTTCAAAGAATAATAACTTTATATTTAAAAAGTAATAGTCCAGTGTTAATCATTTGATTGTTATATCTTTCATTTGGTAATTGTTATCAAGATTGCATCTTTCACTGTAGAGAATGTGTTATAAATAATTTTTTCGCTTATCGTAAATGTTTTTTAAATTAAGATTTCTATTTGGCAGAAGTGAAGGATGGTAAACATATTGTCTCTGCTAAACCTACGATATTTTTGTTAATCGGGAGGTCTGAACTCTCTCAAGAAATATCTGAGTGCACGAAGTCTAAGACCGCTGGCAGTGAAGATCTCGTTTACCCATCATATTACATGTCCTGCCGGTCTGTCACGTATAACCATCATCTTACATGTCCTGTACGTCTGTGACGTCTACCCATCATCTTACATGTTCTGTACGTCTGTGACGTCTACCCATCATTTTCCATGCCCTTTATGTCTGTCACGTCTACCAACCATCTTACATGTCCTGCAAGTCTGTCACGTCTACCCATCATCTTACATGTCCTGCAAGTCTGTCACATCTACCCATCATCTTACATGTCCTGTAAGTCTGTCACGTCTACTCATTATTTTACATGTCCTGTAAGTCTGTCACGTCTACACATCATCTTATATGTCCTGCAGGTCTGTCACTCAAACCTATCATCTTGCATGTTCTTATACAGCAAACCTTTCAGGTCTACCCATCATCTTACATATCCTGCGAGTCTGTCAGTCTACCCATCATCTTACATGTCCTGCAGGTCTGTCACGTCTACCCATCATCTTACATGTCCTGCAGGTCTGTCACGTCTACCCATCATCTTGCATGTCCTGTACCTCTGTCACGTCTACCCATCATCTTGCATGTCCTGTACCTCTGTCACGTCTACCCATCATCTTGCATGTCCTGTACCTCTGTCACGTCTACCCATCATCTTACATGTCCTGTACCTCTGTCACGTCTACCCATCATCTTGCATGTCCTGTACCTCTGTCACGTCTACCCATCATCTTGCATGTCCTGTACCTCTGTCACGTTTAATAATATATATATATATTTCTCTTCATTACGTTGCGGACGCCGTAGATGCAACACTTGCCCGTTAGTTGTCCAGGCTAGCCAGATCTCCTTCACTAAGTCAACGTTATCAGTTTAGGAGGGTTTCAGCTGCACTTCACACAATGTTATTTATGCTATTATGTGCAAACATTGTGATATGAAGTACATAGCGAAGACCGGTTTACGCTTAGGAGACCATTTTTGCCAACATCTTAATGATATTTCTAAGAGGGCCTGGACACCTGTGGCTAAACATTTTTGCCTTAGCAAACAGGGGAAAACAGGCATTTCTACTAGTGCGATCCGCTCTTGTTCTGCTGATGTACAATCTCGGAGGATCCTAGCACAGCACCTTATTTTCCAGACTGGCTGTATCCACCCAGCTGGAATTAACAATGTCTTCAGTTTTCTGTAACTTCTTCAGGTTTCCGATTCCTCCTCCTCTTTTTTTTTACTCTGATTTCTTACTCCTAGCTACCCCTCCCTACTGCCTCCCTATTTTCTTCTCTGACAACATATTGGTGTTTATAGGGTCTTGTCCTATTCACCAGTTTCACATTTTCTCCCTGCAGGTGTTTATGTTCTTCATTCATTATCTCTCTGCGTCCCCTCCCCTTCCCCCCCCCCCCCCCCGACATCTCTTCTAGCGTCTATCATGTTTGTATTGCCTTTTCCCTCCACCATTTTCTACCACTTGTTTTCCTCTTCTCTCTCCACCTCTTCTTTACGATTGGCTCCATCGGCTTATCCTTTGTGTTGCCCCGCGTGGTCCCTATGAATCTTCTAAGACACACATTTCTCTGTTTCCTACTTCTGAAGGAGGCCATAATAAGATAAGTTCTTCGTTTAGTTATATGTTTTTGTCTCGTTTGTGCATGTAATCCTCGAAAAAAGCTCACGCCGAAATATCGGATGTTGTATGTTTTTCATTTATACATTCTCATATATTTTATTCGTTTTTTTCTCACTTTACTCACTCCCTCTGCCACTTTTTAAATCTACACCGTACACCTCTGTCTACCTTTACGATAATAATTATGCTCAGTCAATCATTTGCATAACTATGTCTCTCTAACAGCTCTCCTGTAATCCTCTCGGTTGTAAGCAAGATGCCCTGCTGCTGATGCGTCCATTTGCAGATTACCAGCGATGTCTTGCAGCTATCTTCGCCTTGGTCTTCCTCTCTTTCTTTTTCCTATTATGTATCTTTCCAAGACGGTCTTCTCTAAATTCTCATGAGATTTATTGTGCTCCAAATATTTGTGTTTTATATGGTTAATTGAAATTATGCACAAACTGCAGAATCGTTGCCTGATTAGCATTGCCAGTAAAATTCTATTAAAATAATATTGGTAGACTTCGTAAGAAAATGGAAGTCAATATGGTCCAAGCTGGATTTAGACAAGGAAGAGAAACACAAGATCATCTATTCAATATAAGATTAATAATAGAGAAATGCAGAGGGTTTAATGCGAATCTATATTAATATTTTATAGATTATTCAAAGGCATGTGATTGTATAAAATAGAAGAAACTTTCCGAAATAATGGAAAAAAATAGGAATTTTAACATAGTTAATGCAAGTAACATCACTGTTGTATCTAGATCAACAAGCAGCAGTAAGAATAAATGGTGAAACAACAACTTGGTTTGACATAAAACAAGGGGTCCGTCAGGGGTGATTATTGTCACCCTACTTATTTAACTTGTATACTGAAAATATAATGAGGAATGGTAGAGAAAATGTAGATAAATAATAATATGATGATATAACAATTGGAGGTTATGAAATACCAGAGATTAGATATGCTGATGACACAGTATTACTGTCCACAACACAAAAAGTAATGGAAAACTAATTATGTCAGTCCGTAAGAACAGCGAAGAGCAAAACATATATCTAAATGCGAAGAAAAATAAAATGATGACAACTGAAAAAACAAAAAAGGCAGCTGATATATGTATCAATGAGGAAAAATTGGAAGTGGAGAGTTTTGAATATCTAGGTTCATTGCTAACTAATAATGGAGATACCATGAGGGAAATTTAAATGGAGTGCATCTATCGCTCTTCAGAAAGTAAAACAACTAAAGAAACTGTGGAGAGGAACAGACAGTAGATACAATGGAACTGAAGCCAAGAAGAAGGTGAGAGGAGAAGATGAATATGATCAGGGAAAAGGTGAGAGGAGGAGACAAATATGATCTGGGAAAAGGTGAGAGGAGGAGATAAATATGATTAGGGCAAAAGTGAGAGGAAGATATGAAAATGATTATTGCAAAGGTGAGAGGAAGAGATGAATATGGTTAAGCCAAAGGTATGAGGAAGAGATGAATATGGTTAAGCCAAAGGTATGAGGAAGAGATGAATATGGTTAAGCCAAAGGTATGTGGAAGAGATGAATATGGTTAAGCCAAAGGTATGTGGAAGAGATGAATATGGTTAAGCCAAAGGTATGTGGAAGAGATGAATATGATTAGGACAAAGGGTTTACAATCTAGTACAGTGAGGGGTTTGGAATGTAAGTTATAAGTAAGTAGTCGAACTGGTAGAGACTGAATATAATGTTCAGTTAGTCATGTGCATGTACCTTGTGAAACTTTGCCTCCCTAACAGCTCTCCTGTAGGCCCCTCGGTTGTAAGCAGGTTGCCCTGCTGCTGATGCGTCCATTCGCAGATCATAAACTATGTCTTACAGCTATCTTCGCCATTGTTTTCCTCTCTTTCTTTTCCCCATTATGCACCATTTCAAAACTGTCTTATCTAAATTATCATGAAGTTTTATATGTAAAAAATATTTACATTTTTACTGTTTAATCTAAATAATCTGTTTAGTCTAATAAGTATACATAATACAGCAGTTGTGATATAACATTCAGATAAATTAATTTAAATTTTCATTTAATATCTGCAAACTATATTCAGCATAAGCAGCTGTTATATGAACAATTTATATCTGTATAGTTTAAGTAAAAGAGAATTAAAAAGTAATTCGTACTTCCTGTAGCAATGCCAGATGTATAAGATGTGTGGAGAAAGAAAAAACAAGAAAACAAGATAAATACTCGCCTCAGTTAATCATTTTTCACTCAGTGATTTATAAACAAATTTATGTCATTATAATTATGTTCTTGAAAAAAAAAGATAAAGTGTCAGTTTCCGGCCATTTTGTATGGAGTAAATAAAGTATCTACTAAACCTGTAACTTGTTTACGACTTGAGAGAGTGAAATGCTGTAGGTTCGAAGACAGGCTTCAAATATCTGAGTGTAGGTACAGTAAACTAAGACTGTCCAAGGTGAAGCTTTTATCTACTCATCTTAGTACATATCCTGCAAGACTGCTGCTCTCAGTATAAAACAATAGAACTAGTAGTAAAAATAAATACAGAGTGAGATACATAAAGATGGACAGACAGACAGACAGACAGACAGACAGATAGAAAGACAGACGGAAGGACGGACGGACGGACGGACAGGTAGATAGATAGATAGATAGATAGATAGATAGATAGATAGATAGATAGATAGATAGATAGATAGATAGATAGATAGATAGATAGATAGATAGATAGATAGATAAATAAATAAATAGATAGATTTATAGATAGATACCTTAGAATCTTGAACAAAAAAAAACAGAATCGTAAAAAAAACTTTTATATGTTCTTATTCTCTTTCGTGAATAGATGAAACATTCTATTATCTTTTACCAAATTTTTATGATGTACTCTTGGGTATTAGGATCTTCAGCATTTGTGATCTCTGATCCAGAGAACTAAACACAGCCTAGAAAACAGCAGCTGTAACATTTGATATTGACGGTAATTCTTTTTTCAGACACATGCTCCAGCAGTTCTTCTTAAACATTCAAATAAATGAACTGCGAGTTCAGTCACAAGCTGGAAAGTATTTCTAACTTAAATAAAATGTAATGAGTTGTATGTGACAGATGTGTGCAGTTTAACTTTCACAAGTAATAACTTCCATATATTTGTAGAATCTGACGTCAATTAAATTGTGTAAAACATGCAATTTGTAAAATAAGGAAAAGCAGTGATAATTCTTGTCTCTAATAATCAGTTTTAGTTTGTTGATATAAAAACAATATTAATACTACCGACGCGTTAATTATAAAGAAAAGAAAATTAAATGAAACCTCCTTGTCTTATCTACACACAAGCATGGCTGAATCACATAGCTAATCATGTGAAACTGTCCTCTGTTTCGTGCATTTAGCAACTAGAATTATAAGAAACTGAATATATCAAAAGTGTTAAATCTTTGCTCCTTTTCAAGCACCGACCACATCTTTACAAAAACAAAACATGAGTGTGTGAAGTGATGATATGTTTTATAGCAAATAAGTTTGAGAATAAGATTTATATATTAATGGATAATTGTGACAGTATAAGTAATAGGCTGTCGCAATAGTGATATAATAGTGCGTTAAAGAAGAGATTAATGGTTGTAGGAAAATACTACACTGTATTTAAAAGAGAGAAGACTCAAAGTCATTCATTCATTTGCATGTCCCTTGCGGAACTTTGCCTCCCAAACAGCACTCCTGTAGGCCTCTCGGTTGTGAGCAAGATGGCCTGCTGCTGTTGCATCCATTTCCAGATCGTCAACGATGTCTTGCAGCCATCTTCGTCTTGGTCTTCCTCTTTTTCTTTTTCCCATTATGTATCCTTCCAATACGGTCTTCTCTAAATTATCATGACGTTTAATGTGTCCAAAATATTTCAGTTTTCTCTCTTTAATCCTCTTCACTAGCCAGCCTTCTTCAATATTAAGCTCTTGTAGTATAGATATATTTGTTCTTTTTTGTGTCCACGATATTTGGAGAACTCTTCTGTAGAATTTACATTCAAAGGCATTTATGTGTTTCTCAGCTGTTTTGTTAGACTCAAAGTACACAAGTAATATTCGACCTACGTTAGTAGAGGATATCTACATAGACATTTCTGAGCGTTAAATTAGAGATCATTGGTAGTAGAAAAATACCAAATATTTCATTAACAGTATTAGATCACTACTATATGGCAGTTTATGTGCACTACAATGAGTTGTCCGCTTCTTTGTACTCAGGATGTGCGTTGTAATGATGCACGACCTGATGATGTATAGTTAGCCATTGTTGGAAGTAGTCGGAAATTGTTAGTTCATTTGTTCAGTATGTTATACTATAAATTGACGAAGTAGATACCACTCACTTAGGAGCGACAGAAAAGACCAGAGGAAAAGAGCTTAGTTAGATTCTAAAATTATTTTAAAATTTGTGAGGACAGCGGGATAGGTCAGAGTATGAATAAGAAGATGCCAGCGGTAGTGATAGAAGAATGCACGTCGAGAGATGCATAGGAAGTCTTACTCCAGGCAAGAAATAGGAATTGTACACCAGCCAGTAAGCAGAAAGGGAGTAGTGACACCAGCTAGATAGAAAGGGAGCAGTGACAGCAGCTAGTTAGAAGGAGAGCAGTGACACCAGTTAGTTAGAAAGGGAGCATGACACCAGCTAGATAGAAAGGGAGAAGTGACACCAGTTAGCAGAAAGGGAGCAGTGACACCAGGTAGATAGAAAGGGAGCAGTGACACCAGCTAGTTAGAAGGGGAGCAGTGACATCAGTTAGTTAGAAAGGGAGCATGACACCAGTTAATTAGAAAGGGAGAAGTGATACCAGTTAGTTAGAAAGGAAGCAGTGACACCAGCTAGTTAGAACGGGAGCAGTGACACCATTTAGTTAGAAATTGAGGAATGACACCAGTTAGTTAGAAAGGGAGCAGTGACACCAGTTAGTTAGAAAGGGAGCACTGACACCAGTTAATTAGAAAGGGAGAAGTGATACCAGTTAGTTAGAAAGGAAGCAGTGACACCAGCTAGTTAGAACGGGAGCAGTGACACCATTTAGTTAGAAATTGAGGAATGACACCAGTTAGTTAGAAAGGGAGCAGTGACACCAGTTAGTTAGAAAGGGAGCACTGACACCAGTTAGTTAGAAAGGGAGCACTGACACCAGTTAGTTAGAAAGGGAGCAGTGACACCAGTTAGTTAGAAAGGATGCAGTAACACCAGCTAGTTAGAAAGGATGCAGTGACACCAGCTAGTCATTAAAAAGGGAGCAGTGATACCAGCTAATGAGACTGCAGAAAAGGAGCATGAGAGCAGCTACTTAGAGAGTAGAAAGGGAGCAGTGACACCAGCTAGATGAAGAGTAGAAAGGGAGCATTGACACCAGCTAGTTGATGAGTAGAAAGGGAGAAGTGACACCAGCTAGTTAGAGAGTAGAAAATGAGCAGTGACACCAGCTAGTTAGATAGCAGAAAGATAGCAGTGACACCAGCTAGTTAGATAGCAGAAAGATAGCAGTGATACCAGCTAGTTACAGAATATAAAGAGAGAAGTGACACCAGCTAGCTATAGAATAGAAAGGTAGCAGTGAAACCAGCAAAACATCTATCTTAATGCAAAGAAAACTATAGTGATGACAACTGACAAAACAAACAAGGCAACTGAGATATGTGTCAATGAGGAAAAATTGGAACATTTGGAGAGTTTTGAATATCTCGGATCACTACTAACTTATAATGGAGATGGAATGAGGGAAATTAAAAGGAGGACATCTATCGCTTTTCAGAAAGTGAAACAACTAAAGAATATGTGGAGAGGGGCAGACAGAACTACAAAAATAAGATTTTTAAGGACATGCATCTTTCCCATCGCAACATATGCCTGTGAGACCTGGACACTTAACAAAACAGCTGAGAAACACATACATGCCTTTGAATGTAAATGCTACAGAAGAGTTCTACAAACATCGTGGACAAAAAAAAAGAACAAATATAGCACAATTCCGCAAGGGACATGCAAATGAATGAATGAATGAATGATTATAGATCGGAGAACCATGGGCCTAGTGGGAATGTTATAATGACGATACTAAATTTTGTTTGACACCTGCTTTCAGTATTCTGATACATCAAATATTTACACAAAGTTTTAACAATTTAGATCTAAATGTTCCACGGAACCTTTCAACTATTAGTTTGACAATGTTATTACAAGATGAAAAAAAGCGGGTGCTTCTCTCATAATTTATACCATTTATTATTATCAACTATATCATATAGTTATTTTGTACATCGTTAAAAACATGGCATACCAGGTTTATTTTTATGCTAAAAAACATTCTTTTGTAATGGATTTTTTTTATTAAACATCACAGGACAGTGTGTTTCAGTTATTAAAAGCTGTTGTTCTTAAATGATATCTGGAAACACATCTTGTGCGAAATTCTCTGTCTGTTTAAAATAATTAAATGCAGCGACCTGGCAAACAAAGTTGTGACACTGAATATTGTTTCATTGAATTCTGTTTCACATTGATGTTTCAACATTTTCTCTGAGAAATTGAAATATATGAAAAGAACATTCGATCCAGAGGCTGAAATCTTACAAAAATAAAAGATGCACCGACACAGATGCTTTCAGTTTATATTAATGGAAATATTATTAGATTACATAAGTAAATTAACATAATAATTTAACAGAAAATAAAAATGTAATTTACATAAAATTAATACAAGAAATTTTAACAGAACAATACATACCGCCAGCTGGAATCAGTGAGGAATAAAATTATGTTGAGTAACAAAATAGAAATAAGCAAATCCAGTTCTAATCCTCGTCTCTGGTAATCATTTCATGTAAAGGTTATAATATAAAACATATCGTAAAATGTCCACAGTTTCTGAAAATAAAATTGAAAACGTTTTTTTTCTTCTACACAAAAACGTAAAACAATCACACAGTTAAACTAATGTCTATTACATGCACACAACACCTAGAATTATTAGGGAAAAAAAATATATGGAACTCAAGAAATGTGTTCTTGCACTAATCAGAACAAAATACATTTAAGAGCAAAATGCATTTAAACATTCAGTGATGATACTTGTTAACCTAAATATATATAAATGAACGTGTGTATGTATGTATGTTAGAGCATCACGCTGGAACGTCTGGAGCAATTTCAATCAAACTTGGCACACGTATGACTTACAATATGGACAATGCACACTGGGGGTTAGATAATCCCTAGGTTCCCTGGTGGGCCTGGGTGGTGGGGGTTTCAATCGATGCAAACAAAACCCTACTGAATGACGGGAAGTAACTCACTTTATATTTATGCCTGCTTTAGATTGTCGGCCGTGATGGACAAAAGACAGCCACACAAATCGATGACGTTATATCTGCTGAGGTGCCGAACTTTTGACATTGATAACGAGAAACAGTATACAGTGAGCATACTTCTGATTCATGAAAGACACCCTACTGTTGTTCACCTCAGCGTCCATTTAAAAAATAGAGTGTTTATTTCATAACAGAGAGTTCCAATACAGTGGTTGATCAGCCACCAACCACGTAAGGGGGGAGGGGGCTAGCGGAGGGGGTGAGAACGGGGTGTCATGAACCAAGCATAGAAAACGACCGATATTAGTGTCGAATCTATAGTTTTCAGGGTCGTTAAGCTGATTGGTGACAGTACGGGATCAACTAAGTCCAGGTTTAGTCAGATAGAACGAACAGAGTTCTGTAGAACAGTCTAGACCCTATAGAATCTTCTATAACGTTGTGGAAATGAATAGAACTTTCGAGATTGGGATAAATAAATACCCTTACAACGTCGGGTAATCAACAAGAAGAAAATAAATGAATGAAGAGGATTTAGAAATTAGATAAGTATTTCTCGTAATAAAACGTGCAACTGTATTGTGATACTCATGAAATTATGGGCTGTAATTATTCCTCTTTTCTCTTCCAATAATAAACTATATTAGTCTCAGATTCAGTGTGTAATTTTGTAGTCAAATTATAAACAATATAATATATCAATCATAACAGGACATTGATAACTGTAATACTTAATACTGATAATAACTATACTATAGATGAATGCCGCATCAGATTTTGTGTAATATTTAAGTATGTAAATTTAAAATTTCAGTAAGTGTTTGGAAAATATTTCCAAATTCCACAGGTGTAAAGATAGGTATCGTAGAACTATGTAGTTAATATAACTACAGGAAGTAATACTTACTGACTATAGCAGTCCCAGATAGATCAGGTTTGGGAATGAATAAAATATTAGAAAACATTAATGCTAATGCTCGTCTCTATTTATCAGGTTTCACTAAATTTTAGAAAAAAGATTTACATAAAAATATAAATTTGTATATAAAAAATATGTCTTAATTATCCACACAAAGACAAGCTTTGCTGAGTGACAGAGATAATAAGTTAACACTACCAGTTATGTCAGGCTGCTTGCAAGTAACATGATCATATTATTGACATTATATAGAATGTGTTACATTTTTTGGTATGTTATATTTACACATGGTGCGATATGTAATTCTGTACTATATCTCTTTATACATTTAAACAACTAAAGAAGCCGTGGAGAAGAACAGAAAGAACTACAAAAATAAGATTTTTAAGGGCATGTGTCTTTCCCATCGCAACATATGCATGTGAGACCTGGACACTTAACAAAACAGCTGAGAAACACATAAATGTCTTTGAATGTAAATGCTACAGAAGACTTCTTCAAATATCATGGGCACAAAAAAGGAACAAATATATCCATACTACAAGAAATATTTGATGAAGGCTGACTAGTAAAGAGGATTAAAGAGAGAAAATGTTAATATTTTGGACACAATAAACATCATGATAATCCAGAGAGGCTGTCTTGGAAGGGTACGTAAATGGAAAAAGAAAGAGAGGAAGACCAAAGCGAAGATGACTGCACGACATCGCTGATGATCTGCAAATGCATGCATCAGTAGCAGGCCATCTTGCTCACAACTGAGAGTCCTAAAGGAGTGCTGATAGGGAGGCAAAGTTCTGCAGGGGATATTCAAATGAATGAATGAATAGCACGCGTATTTAAACAATGAACTACAGTATACGTAATAGATACATTTTCAAAGAATAATAACTTTATATTTAAAAAGTAATAGTCCAGTGTTAATCATTTGATTGTTATATCTTTCATTTGGTAATTGTTATCAAGATTGCATCTTTCACTGTAGAGAATGTGTTATAAATAATTTTTTCGCTTATCGTAAATGTTTTTTAAATTAAGATTTCTATTTGGCAGAAGTGAAGGATGGTAAACATATTGTCTCTGCTAAACCTACGATATTTTTGTTAATCGGGAGGTCTGAACTCTCTCAAGAAATATCTGAGTGCACGAAGTCTAAGACCGCTGGCAGTGAAGATCTCGTTTACCCATCATATTACATGTCCTGCCGGTCTGTCACGTATAACCATCATCTTACATGTCCTGTACGTCTGTGACGTCTACCCATCATCTTACATGTTCTGTACGTCTGTGACGTCTACCCATCATTTTCCATGCCCTTTATGTCTGTCACGTCTACCAACCATCTTACATGTCCTGCAAGTCTGTCACGTCTACCCATCATCTTACATGTCCTGCAAGTCTGTCACATCTACCCATCATCTTACATGTCCTGTAAGTCTGTCACGTCTACTCATTATTTTACATGTCCTGTAAGTCTGTCACGTCTACACATCATCTTATATGTCCTGCAGGTCTGTCACTCAAACCTATCATCTTGCATGTTCTTATACAGCAAACCTTTCAGGTCTACCCATCATCTTACATATCCTGCGAGTCTGTCAGTCTACCCATCATCTTACATGTCCTGCAGGTCTGTCACGTCTACCCATCATCTTACATGTCCTGCAGGTCTGTCACGTCTACCCATCATCTTGCATGTCCTGTACCTCTGTCACGTCTACCCATCATCTTGCATGTCCTGTACCTCTGTCACGTCTACCCATCATCTTGCATGTCCTGTACCTCTGTCACGTCTACCCATCATCTTACATGTCCTGTACCTCTGTCACGTCTACCCATCATCTTGCATGTCCTGTACCTCTGTCACGTCTACCCATCATCTTGCATGTCCTGTACCTCTGTCACGTTTAATAATATATATATATATATTTCTCTTCATTACGTTGCGGACGCCGTAGATGCAACACTTGCCCGTTAGTTGTCCAGGCTAGCCAGATCTCCTTCACTAAGTCAACGTTATCAGTTTAGGAGGGTTTCAGCTGCACTTCACACAATGTTATTTATGCTATTATGTGCAAACATTGTGATATGAAGTACATAGCGAAGACCGGTTTACGCTTAGGAGACCATTTTTGCCAACATCTTAATGATATTTCTAAGAGGGCCTGGACACCTGTGGCTAAACATTTTTGCCTTAGCAAACAGGGGAAAACAGGCATTTCTACTAGTGCGATCCGCTCTTGTTCTGCTGATGTACAATCTCGGAGGATCCTAGCACAGCACCTTATTTTCCAGACTGGCTGTATCCACCCAGCTGGAATTAACAATGTCTTCAGTTTTCTGTAACTTCTTCAGGTTTCCGATTCCTCCTCCTCTTTTTTTTTACTCTGATTTCTTACTCCTAGCTACCCCTCCCTACTGCCTCCCTATTTTCTTCTCTGACAACATATTGGTGTTTATAGGGTCTTGTCCTATTCACCAGTTTCACATTTTCTCCCTGCAGGTGTTTATGTTCTTCATTCATTATCTCTCTGCGTCCCCTCCCCTTCCCCCCCCCCCCCCCCGACATCTCTTCTAGCGTCTATCATGTTTGTATTGCCTTTTCCCTCCACCATTTTCTACCACTTGTTTTCCTCTTCTCTCTCCACCTCTTCTTTACGATTGGCTCCATCGGCTTATCCTTTGTGTTGCCCCGCGTGGTCCCTATGAATCTTCTAAGACACACATTTCTCTGTTTCCTACTTCTGAAGGAGGCCATAATAAGATAAGTTCTTCGTTTAGTTATATGTTTTTGTCTCGTTTGTGCATGTAATCCTCGAAAAAAGCTCACGCCGAAATATCGGATGTTGTATGTTTTTCATTTATACATTCTCATATATTTTATTCGTTTTTTTCTCACTTTACTCACTCCCTCTGCCACTTTTTAAATCTACACCGTACACCTCTGTCTACCTTTACGATAATAATTATGCTCAGTCAATCATTTGCATAACTATGTCTCTCTAACAGCTCTCCTGTAATCCTCTCGGTTGTAAGCAAGATGCCCTGCTGCTGATGCGTCCATTTGCAGATTACCAGCGATGTCTTGCAGCTATCTTCGCCTTGGTCTTCCTCTCTTTCTTTTTCCTATTATGTATCTTTCCAAGACGGTCTTCTCTAAATTCTCATGAGATTTATTGTGCTCCAAATATTTGTGTTTTATATGGTTAATTGAAATTATGCACAAACTGCAGAATCGTTGCCTGATTAGCATTGCCAGTAAAATTCTATTAAAATAATATTGGTAGACTTCGTAAGAAAATGGAAGTCAATATGGTCCAAGCTGGATTTAGACAAGGAAGAGAAACACAAGATCATCTATTCAATATAAGATTAATAATAGAGAAATGCAGAGGGTTTAATGCGAATCTATATTAATATTTTATAGATTATTCAAAGGCATGTGATTGTATAAAATAGAAGAAACTTTCCGAAATAATGGAAAAAAATAGGAATTTTAACATAGTTAATGCAAGTAACATCACTGTTGTATCTAGATCAACAAGCAGCAGTAAGAATAAATGGTGAAACAACAACTTGGTTTGACATAAAACAAGGGGTCCGTCAGGGGTGATTATTGTCACCCTACTTATTTAACTTGTATACTGAAAATATAATGAGGAATGGTAGAGAAAATGTAGATAAATAATAATATGATGATATAACAATTGGAGGTTATGAAATACCAGAGATTAGATATGCTGATGACACAGTATTACTGTCCACAACACAAAAAGTAATGGAAAACTAATTATGTCAGTCCGTAAGAACAGCGAAGAGCAAAACATATATCTAAATGCGAAGAAAAATAAAATGATGACAACTGAAAAAACAAAAAAGGCAGCTGATATATGTATCAATGAGGAAAAATTGGAAGTGGAGAGTTTTGAATATCTAGGTTCATTGCTAACTAATAATGGAGATACCATGAGGGAAATTTAAATGGAGTGCATCTATCGCTCTTCAGAAAGTAAAACAACTAAAGAAACTGTGGAGAGGAACAGACAGTAGATACAATGGAACTGAAGCCAAGAAGAAGGTGAGAGGAGAAGATGAATATGATCAGGGAAAAGGTGAGAGGAGGAGACAAATATGATCTGGGAAAAGGTGAGAGGAGGAGATAAATATGATTAGGGCAAAAGTGAGAGGAAGATATGAAAATGATTATTGCAAAGGTGAGAGGAAGAGATGAATATGGTTAAGCCAAAGGTATGAGGAAGAGATGAATATGGTTAAGCCAAAGGTATGAGGAAGAGATGAATATGGTTAAGCCAAAGGTATGTGGAAGAGATGAATATGGTTAAGCCAAAGGTATGTGGAAGAGATGAATATGGTTAAGCCAAAGGTATGTGGAAGAGATGAATATGATTAGGACAAAGGGTTTACAATCTAGTACAGTGAGGGGTTTGGAATGTAAGTTATAAGTAAGTAGTCGAACTGGTAGAGACTGAATATAATGTTCAGTTAGTCATGTGCATGTACCTTGTGAAACTTTGCCTCCCTAACAGCTCTCCTGTAGGCCCCTCGGTTGTAAGCAGGTTGCCCTGCTGCTGATGCGTCCATTCGCAGATCATAAACTATGTCTTACAGCTATCTTCGCCATTGTTTTCCTCTCTTTCTTTTCCCCATTATGCACCATTTCAAAACTGTCTTATCTAAATTATCATGAAGTTTTATATGTAAAAAATATTTACATTTTTACTGTTTAATCTAAATAATCTGTTTAGTCTAATAAGTATACATAATACAGCAGTTGTGATATAACATTCAGATAAATTAATTTAAATTTTCATTTAATATCTGCAAACTATATTCAGCATAAGCAGCTGTTATATGAACAATTTATATCTGTATAGTTTAAGTAAAAGAGAATTAAAAAGTAATTCGTACTTCCTGTAGCAATGCCAGATGTATAAGATGTGTGGAGAAAGAAAAAACAAGAAAACAAGATAAATACTCGCCTCAGTTAATCATTTTTCACTCAGTGATTTATAAACAAATTTATGTCATTATAATTATGTTCTTGAAAAAAAAAGATAAAGTGTCAGTTTCCGGCCATTTTGTATGGAGTAAATAAAGTATCTACTAAACCTGTAACTTGTTTACGACTTGAGAGAGTGAAATGCTGTAGGTTCGAAGACAGGCTTCAAATATCTGAGTGTAGGTACAGTAAACTAAGACTGTCCAAGGTGAAGCTTTTATCTACTCATCTTAGTACATATCCTGCAAGACTGCTGCTCTCAGTATAAAACAATAGAACTAGTAGTAAAAATAAATACAGAGTGAGATACATAAAGATGGACAGACAGACAGACAGACAGACAGACAGATAGAAAGACAGACGGAAGGACGGACGGACGGACGGACAGGTAGATAGATAGATAGATAGATAGATAGATAGATAGATAGATAGATAGATAGATAGATAGATAGATAGATAGATAGATAGATAGATAGATAGATAGATAGATAGATAGATAAATAAATAAATAGATAGATTTATAGATAGATACCTTAGAATCTTGAACAAAAAAAAACAGAATCGTAAAAAAAACTTTTATATGTTCTTATTCTCTTTCGTGAATAGATGAAACATTCTATTATCTTTTACCAAATTTTTATGATGTACTCTTGGGTATTAGGATCTTCAGCATTTGTGATCTCTGATCCAGAGAACTAAACACAGCCTAGAAAACAGCAGCTGTAACATTTGATATTGACGGTAATTCTTTTTTCAGACACATGCTCCAGCAGTTCTTCTTAAACATTCAAATAAATGAACTGCGAGTTCAGTCACAAGCTGGAAAGTATTTCTAACTTAAATAAAATGTAATGAGTTGTATGTGACAGATGTGTGCAGTTTAACTTTCACAAGTAATAACTTCCATATATTTGTAGAATCTGACGTCAATTAAATTGTGTAAAACATGCAATTTGTAAAATAAGGAAAAGCAGTGATAATTCTTGTCTCTAATAATCAGTTTTAGTTTGTTGATATAAAAACAATATTAATACTACCGACGCGTTAATTATAAAGAAAAGAAAATTAAATGAAACCTCCTTGTCTTATCTACACACAAGCATGGCTGAATCACATAGCTAATCATGTGAAACTGTCCTCTGTTTCGTGCATTTAGCAACTAGAATTATAAGAAACTGAATATATCAAAAGTGTTAAATCTTTGCTCCTTTTCAAGCACCGACCACATCTTTACAAAAACAAAACATGAGTGTGTGAAGTGATGATATGTTTTATAGCAAATAAGTTTGAGAATAAGATTTATATATTAATGGATAATTGTGACAGTATAAGTAATAGGCTGTCGCAATAGTGATATAATAGTGCGTTAAAGAAGAGATTAATGGTTGTAGGAAAATACTACACTGTATTTAAAAGAGAGAAGACTCAAAGTCATTCATTCATTTGCATGTCCCTTGCGGAACTTTGCCTCCCAAACAGCACTCCTGTAGGCCTCTCGGTTGTGAGCAAGATGGCCTGCTGCTGTTGCATCCATTTCCAGATCGTCAACGATGTCTTGCAGCCATCTTCGTCTTGGTCTTCCTCTTTTTCTTTTTCCCATTATGTATCCTTCCAATACGGTCTTCTCTAAATTATCATGACGTTTAATGTGTCCAAAATATTTCAGTTTTCTCTCTTTAATCCTCTTCACTAGCCAGCCTTCTTCAATATTAAGCTCTTGTAGTATAGATATATTTGTTCTTTTTTGTGTCCACGATATTTGGAGAACTCTTCTGTAGAATTTACATTCAAAGGCATTTATGTGTTTCTCAGCTGTTTTGTTAGACTCAAAGTACACAAGTAATATTCGACCTACGTTAGTAGAGGATATCTACATAGACATTTCTGAGCGTTAAATTAGAGATCATTGGTAGTAGAAAAATACCAAATATTTCATTAACAGTATTAGATCACTACTATATGGCAGTTTATGTGCACTACAATGAGTTGTCCGCTTCTTTGTACTCAGGATGTGCGTTGTAATGATGCACGACCTGATGATGTATAGTTAGCCATTGTTGGAAGTAGTCGGAAATTGTTAGTTCATTTGTTCAGTATGTTATACTATAAATTGACGAAGTAGATACCACTCACTTAGGAGCGACAGAAAAGACCAGAGGAAAAGAGCTTAGTTAGATTCTAAAATTATTTTAAAATTTGTGAGGACAGCGGGATAGGTCAGAGTATGAATAAGAAGATGCCAGCGGTAGTGATAGAAGAATGCACGTCGAGAGATGCATAGGAAGTCTTACTCCAGGCAAGAAATAGGAATTGTACACCAGCCAGTAAGCAGAAAGGGAGTAGTGACACCAGCTAGATAGAAAGGGAGCAGTGACAGCAGCTAGTTAGAAGGAGAGCAGTGACACCAGTTAGTTAGAAAGGGAGCATGACACCAGCTAGATAGAAAGGGAGAAGTGACACCAGTTAGCAGAAAGGGAGCAGTGACACCAGGTAGATAGAAAGGGAGCAGTGACACCAGCTAGTTAGAAGGGGAGCAGTGACATCAGTTAGTTAGAAAGGGAGCATGACACCAGTTAATTAGAAAGGGAGAAGTGATACCAGTTAGTTAGAAAGGAAGCAGTGACACCAGCTAGTTAGAACGGGAGCAGTGACACCATTTAGTTAGAAATTGAGGAATGACACCAGTTAGTTAGAAAGGGAGCAGTGACACCAGTTAGTTAGAAAGGGAGCACTGACACCAGTTAATTAGAAAGGGAGAAGTGATACCAGTTAGTTAGAAAGGAAGCAGTGACACCAGCTAGTTAGAACGGGAGCAGTGACACCATTTAGTTAGAAATTGAGGAATGACACCAGTTAGTTAGAAAGGGAGCAGTGACACCAGTTAGTTAGAAAGGGAGCACTGACACCAGTTAGTTAGAAAGGGAGCACTGACACCAGTTAGTTAGAAAGGGAGCACTGACACCAGTTAGTTAGAAAGGGAGCACTGACACCAGTTAGTTAGAAAGGGAGCAGTGACACCAGTTAGTTAGAAAGGATGCAGTAACACCAGCTAGTTAGAAAGGATGCAGTGACACCAGCTAGTCATTAAAAAGGGAGCAGTGATACCAGCTAATGAGACTGCAGAAAAGGAGCATGAGAGCAGCTACTTAGAGAGTAGAAAGGGAGCAGTGACACCAGCTAGATGAAGAGTAGAAAGGGAGCATTGACACCAGCTAGTTGATGAGTAGAAAGGGAGAAGTGACACCAGCTAGTTAGAGAGTAGAAAATGAGCAGTGACACCAGCTAGTTAGATAGCAGAAAGATAGCAGTGACACCAGCTAGTTAGATAGCAGAAAGATAGCAGTGATACCAGCTAGTTACAGAATATAAGAGAGAAGTGACACCAGCTAGCTATAGAATAGAAAGGTAGCAGTGAAACCAGCAAAACATCTATCTTAATGCAAAGAAAACTATAGTGATGACAACTGACAAAACAAACAAGGCAACTGAGATATGTGTCAATGAGGAAAAATTGGAACATTTGGAGAGTTTTGAATATCTCGGATCACTACTAACTTATAATGGAGATGGAATGAGGGAAATTAAAAGGAGGACATCTATCGCTTTTCAGAAAGTGAAACAACTAAAGAATATGTGGAGAGGGGCAGACAGAACTACAAAAATAAGATTTTTAAGGACATGCATCTTTCCCATCGCAACATATGCCTGTGAGACCTGGACACTTAACAAAACAGCTGAGAAACACATACATGCCTTTGAATGTAAATGCTACAGAAGAGTTCTACAAACATCGTGGACACAAAAAAAAAAGAACAAATATAGCACAATTCCGCAAGGGACATGCAAATGAATGAATGAATGAATGATTATAGATCGGAGAACCATGGGCCTAGTGGGAATGTTATAATGACGATACTAAATTTTGTTTGACACCTGCTTTCAGTATTCTGATACATCAAATATTTACACAAAGTTTTAACAATTTAGATCTAAATGTTCCACGGAACCTTTCAACTATTAGTTTGACAATGTTATTACAAGATGAAAAAAAGCGGGTGCTTCTCTCATAATTTATACCATTTATTATTATCAACTATATCATATAGTTATTTTGTACATCGTTAAAAACATGGCATACCAGGTTTATTTTTATGCTAAAAAACATTCTTTTGTAATGGATTTTTTTTATTAAACATCACAGGACAGTGTGTTTCAGTTATTAAAAGCTGTTGTTCTTAAATGATATCTGGAAACACATCTTGTGCGAAATTCTCTGTCTGTTTAAAATAATTAAATGCAGCGACCTGGCAAACAAAGTTGTGACACTGAATATTGTTTCATTGAATTCTGTTTCACATTGATGTTTCAACATTTTCTCTGAGAAATTGAAATATATGAAAAGAACATTCGATCCAGAGGCTGAAATCTTACAAAAATAAAAGATGCACCGACACAGATGCTTTCAGTTTATATTAATGGAAATATTATTAGATTACATAAGTAAATTAACATAATAATTTAACAGAAAATAAAAATGTAATTTACATAAAATTAATACAAGAAATTTTAACAGAACAATACATACCGCCAGCTGGAATCAGTGAGGAATAAAATTATGTTGAGTAACAAAATAGAAATAAGCAAATCCAGTTCTAATCCTCGTCTCTGGTAATCATTTCATGTAAAGGTTATAATATAAAACATATCGTAAAATGTCCACAGTTTCTGAAAATAAAATTGAAAACGTTTTTTTTCTTCTACACAAAAACGTAAAACAATCACACAGTTAAACTAATGTCTATTACATGCACACAACACCTAGAATTATTAGGGAAAAAAAATATATGGAACTCAAGAAATGTGTTCTTGCACTAATCAGAACAAAATACATTTAAGAGCAAAATGCATTTAAACATTCAGTGATGATACTTGTTAACCTAAATATATATAAATGAACGTGTGTATGTATGTATGTTAGAGCATCACGCTGGAACGTCTGGAGCAATTTCAATCAAACTTGGCACACGTATGACTTACAATATGGACAATGCACACTGGGGGTTAGATAATCCCTAGGTTCCCTGGTGGGCCTGGGTGGTGGGGGTTTCAATCGATGCAAACAAAACCCTACTGAATGACGGGAAGTAACTCACTTTATATTTATGCCTGCTTTAGATTGTCGGCCGTGATGGACAAAAGACAGCCACACAAATCGATGACGTTATATCTGCTGAGGTGCCGAACTTTTGACATTGATAACGAGAAACAGTATACAGTGAGCATACTTCTGATTCATGAAAGACACCCTACTGTTGTTCACCTCAGCGTCCATTTAAAAAATAGAGTGTTTATTTCATAACAGAGAGTTCCAATACCGTGATTGATCAGCAACCAACCACATGAGGGGGGAGGGGACTAGCGGTGGGGGTAAGAACGGGGTGTCATGAACCAAGCATCGAAAACGACCGATATTAGTGTCGAATCCATAGTTTTCGGGGTCGTTAAGCTGATTGGTGACAGTACGGGAATCAATTAAGTCCAGGTTTAGTTGAATAGAACGAATAGAATTCTGTAGAACAGTCTAGACCCTGTAGAATCTTCTATAACGTTGTGGAAATGAATAGAACTTTCGAGATTGGGATAAATAAATACCCGGACAACGTCAGGTACTCAATTAGAAGAAAATAAATGAATGAAGAGGATTTAGAAATTAGATAAGTATTTCTCGTAATAAAACGTGCAACTGTATTGTGATACTCATGAAATTATGGGCTGTAATTATTCCTCTTTTCTCTTCCAATAATAAACTATATTAGTCTCAGATTCAGTGTGTAATTTTGTAGTCAAATTATAAACAATATAATATATCATCATAACAGGACATTGATAACTGTAATACTTAATACTGATAATAACTATACTATAGATGAATGCCGCATCAGATTTTGTGTAATATTTAAGTATGTAAATTTAAAATTTCAGTAAGTGTTTGGAAAATATTTCCAAATTCCACAGGTGTAAAGATAGTTATCTTAGAACTATGTAGTTAATATAACTACAGGAAGTAATACTTACCGACTATAGCAGTCCCAGACAGATCAGATTTGGGAATGAATAAAATATTAGAAAACATTAATGCTAATGCTCGTCTCCATTTATCAGGTTTCACTAAATTTTAGAAAAAAGATTTACATAAAAATATAAATTTGTATATAAAAAATACGTCTTAATTATCCACACACAGACAAACTTTGCTGAGTGACAGAGATAATAAGTTAAAACTACCAGTGATGTCAGGCTGCTTGCAAGTAAAATGATCATATTATTGACATTATATAGAATGTGTTACATTTTTTGGTATGTTATATTTACACATGGTGCGATATGTAATTCTGTACTATAGCTATTTATACATTAAAACAACTAAAGAAGCCGTGGATAAGAACAGAAAGAACTACAAAAATAAGATTTTAAAGGGCATGCGTCTTTCCCATCGCAACATATGCCTGTGAGACCTGGACACTTAACACAACAGCTGAGAAACACATAAATGCCTTTGAATGTAAATGCTACAGAAGACTTCTTCAAATATCATGGGCACAAAAAAGGAACAAATATATCCATACTACAAGAAATATTTGATGAAGGCTGGCTAGTAAAGAGGATTCTTATCTTATATCTTATATCCTTCCCGTGCCGTTAAACGTCACATAGGGCTCGCAAAGTAGTTCGCCAATTTTTCCTGTCTTCGGCGAGTCTTTCAACCTCATCAAAGGATTTTATGCCTGTTAATTTGGCCTCTCTTAATAATGTCCTCTTCAGAGTTTCACGCGGTCTGCCCCTTTTTCTTCGGCCTGTTGTGTTCCACTTGATAGCTTGTTTTGGGATTCTCTGATCATTTCTTCTCATCAAGTGACCAACATATGTCCATCTCTTTTTCCTGATCACCCATGAAACTGGTTGTTGTTCAGTCATCTGTCTTATCTCTGCATTGTTCTTGAATTCATTCCACTTGATGCAGAGTATTTTCCTTAGGCATTTGTTTTCAAAAGAGTCTAAAAAGAGGATTAAAGAGGGAAAATGTTAATATTTTGGACACAATAAACATCATGATAATCCAGAGAGGCTGTCTTGGAAGGGTACGTAAAGGGAAAAAGAAAGAGAGGAAGACCAAGGCGAAGATGGCTGCAAGACATCGCTGATGATCTGCAAATGCATGCATCAGTAGCAGGCCATCTTGCTCACAACTGAGAGTCCTAAAGGAGTGCTGTTAGGGAGGCAAAGTTCCGCAGGGAACATTCAAATGAATGAATGAATAGCACGCGTATTTAAACAATGAACTACATTGTTCGTAATAGATACATTTTCAAAGAATAATACATTTATATTTAAAAAGTAATAGCCCAGTGTTAATCATTATTGTTACATCTTTCATTTGGTAATTGTTATCAAGATTGCATCTTTCACTGTAGAGAACGTGTTATAATTTTTTTTCGCTTATCGTAAATGTTTTTAAATTAAGATTTCTATTTGGCAGAAGTGAAGGATGGTAAACATATTGTCTCTGCTAAACCTACGATATTTTTGTTATTCGGGAGGTCTGAACTCTCTCAAGAAATATCTGAGTGCACGAAGTCTAAGACCGCTGGCAGTGAAGATCTCGTTTACCCATCATCTTACATGTCCTGTACGTCTGTCATGTCTACCCATCATCTTACATGTCCTGTACGTCTGTCATGTCTACCCATCATCTTACATGTCTTACAAGTCTGTCACGTCTACCATCATCTTACATGTCCTGCAGGTCTGTCACGTCTACCCATCATATTACATGTCCTGTACGTCTGTCACGTCTACCCATCATCTTACATGTCCTGCAAGTCTGTCACGTCTACCCATCATCTTACATATCCTGCAGGTCTGTCACGTCTACCCATCATCTTACATGTCCTGCAAGTCTGTCACGTCTACCCATCATCTTACATGTCCTGTACGTCTGTCACGTCTACCCATCATCTTACATGTCCTGTACGTCTGTCACGTCTACCCATCATCTTACATGTCCTGTACGTCTGTCACGTCTACCCATCATCTTATATGTCCTGCAAGTCTGTCATGTCTACCCATCATCTTACATGTCCTGCAAGTCTGTCACGTCTACTCATCATCTTACATGTCCTGTACGTCTGTCACGTCTACCCATCATCTTATATGTCCTGCAAGTCTGTCACGTCTACCCATCATCTTACATGTCCTTTACGTCTGTCACGTCTACCCATCATCTTACATGTCCTGCAAGTCTGTCACGTTTAATGATATATAAATTTCTCTCTTCATTACAAGAGAAAGTTTGTGAACAAGGGATAGACTGTCAGAGTGTAACAGGTCACGCAGAAAAAGAAACGAGTCGCTGCTTTTCACACAGTGAAAACGTTTTTCTGTTGAAAAACTGCTATTTTAGAAAGATTAGACCATCGTGTTATCAGTTTCTGCAGATCATTGTTGGATAGAAGGTTCTGTAATAACTGTGTTCGCTAACCCAAATAATTACATACAACGACCAGACAATATGTGATGTAATATTTACTGCTGATAATAATTACGACAGATAAAATGGATTTCGACTGCAGTAAAACTGGTTTAAATAATGAAAGTAGACGGTGGTGTATGGTGCAGTTTTACAAAGTGGCAGATGGAGTGAGTAAAGTGAGAAAAAATGAATAGAATGTATGAGAATGTATAAATGAAAAACATACAGCATTCGATATTTCGGCGTGAGCCTTTTTCGAGAATTACATTCACAAATTAGACAAAAAATCATATACCTAAACGAAGAACTTATCTTAATATAGCCTTCTCCATAAGTAGAGAAAAGAGAAATGCGTGTCCAATAGAATATGCCCTCAAGATCCGAGTCTGGCCAACAACCACCATGTTCGTGACATAATCAACGAACTCATCCACAAGACTGGTCTTTCTCCCTCAGCTACTCATCTTCACATCCGTGACAGCTGCTTGTAAGCAATCCTTTTATCTACTCCCTAAGATTCACAAACCAGGCAACCCGAGAAGACCCATAATGTCCGCTAGTTCCTGCCATACAGAAAAAATCTCTGAATTTCTTGACAGCATCTTTCAACCTTTGGGCTCTAGTCTGCCCACTTATCTTAAAAGGAGACGAATCACGCTCTCACTACACTCCTGCTTGGTCACACTTACCATTTCTTCTCCCTTGATGTAGTATCCTTATTCACATCCATCCCGCATGATCAAGGACTTCAGGCCGTCATGTTCTTTCTGAACAAAAGACGCCATCCCTCTATTCCTACGTCTACTATTATACGCCTTACACGACTTGTTCTCCAACTCAATTCAATGGCCTTTCCTTTGACCAGATTAATGGTGTGGACATGGGTACCACAATGGGCCCCCAACTACGCATGTCTGTTCATGGGCCACTTCGAAAACAATATTCTGAGAGGCTTTAGAGGCCCCTTTCCCGCCTTCTATAGACGCTACATAGATGACGGCATTGGGATCACGACGTGTGTGTACTGAGGATGCTGACTTCCACGATCAAGCCCACATAATACTAGGTTTCTTCCGTGAACGTGGTTATCCAGAACATGTTCTCTCGTCATCTTGGAACCGCATCAGCCATATATCGTGGCAACAAACTCTCACTCCTAAACCGCACTGTAGCTCGGATAGAGTACCACCCTCATAGCTTGGCAGTTAAAAACATACTGTTTCGCCATCTCCATCTCCTCCAGACCGAACCTCATACACGAGAACTTTTTGGGGAACCCCATTAGTGGCCTAGAGACGGGACAAGAACCTCAGGGACATTTTAGTTCATAGTCATCTTAAGACAGATGACACTTTTTAATGGTACCAGACGTTGTGGACGCCGTAGACGCAACACTTGTCCGTTTGTTGTCCAGGCTAGCCAGATCTCCTTCACTAAGTCAGCTTTATCAGTTTAGGAGGGTTTCACCTGCACTTCATGCAATGTTATTTATGCTATTATGTGCAAACATTGTGGTACGAAGTACATAGCGAAGACCGGTTTACGCTTAGGAGACCATTTTTGCCAGCATCTTAATGATATTTCTAAGAGGGCCTGGACAATTGTGGCTAAACATTTTTGCCTTAGCAAACAGGGGAAAACAGGACATTTCTGTTAGTGCGATCCGCTCTTGTTCTGCTGATGTACGATCTCGGAGAATCCTAGAACAGCGCCTTATTTTCCAGGCTTGCTGTCTCCACCTAGAGCTGGAATTAACAATGTCTTCAGTTTTCTGTAACTTCTTCAGTTTTCTGTAACTTCTTCAGTTTTCTGTAACTTCTTCAGTTTTCTGTAACTTCTTCAGTTTTCTGTAACTTCTTCAGTTTTCCGACCCCTCCTCCTCTTTTTTTTTACTCTACTTTCTTACTCCTAGCTACCCCTCCCTACCGCCACCCTCTTTTCTTCTCTGGCAACATATTGGTGTTTATAGGGTCTTGTCCTATTCACTAGTTTCACATTTTCTCCCTGCAGGTGTTTATGTTCTTCATTCATTATCTCTCTGCGTCCCTTTCCCCCACCTCCCCCGACACCTCTTCTAGCGTCTATCATGTTTCTATTGCCTTCCCCCACCCCTTTCTACCACTTGTTTTCTTCCTCTCTCTCCACCTCTTCTTTAGGATTGGCTCCATCGGCTTATCCTTTGTGTTGCCCCGCGTGGTCCCTATGAATCTTCTAAGACACGCATTTCTCTGTTTCCTACTTCTGAAGGAGGCCATAATAAGATAAGTTCTTCGTTTAGTTATATGTTTTTGTCTCGTTTGTGCATGTAATCCTCGAAAAAGGCTCACGCCGAAATATCGGATGTTGTATGTTTTTCATTTATACATTCTCATATTTTCTATTCGTTTTTTCTCACTTTACTCACTCCCTCTGCCACTTTTTAAATCTACACCATACACTTTTATCTACCTTTACGATAATAATTATGCTCAGTCAATCATTTGCATAACTATGTCTCTCTAACAGCTCTCCTGTAATCCTCTCGGTTGTAAGCAAGATGCCCTCCTGCTTATGCATCCATTTGCAGATTATCAGCGATGTCTTGCAGCCATCTTCGCCTTGGTCTTCCTCTCTTTCTTTTTCCTATTATGTATCTTTCCAAGACGGTCTTCTCTAAATTCTCATGAGATTTATTGTGCCCCAAATATATGTGTTTTATATGGTTAATTGTAATTATGCACAAACTGCAGAATCGTTGCCTTGATTAGTCATGCCAGTAAAATTCTATTAACATAATATTTTTAGACTTCGTAAGAAAATGGAAGTCAATATGGTCCAAGCTGGTTTCAGACAAGGAAGAGAAACACAAGATTATCTATTCAATATAAGATTAATAATAGAGAAATGCAGAGGGTTTAATGCTTTATAGATTATTCAAAGGCATATGATTGTATAAAAAAGAAGAAACTTTCCGAAATAATGGAAAAAACAGGAATTTTAACATATTTAATACAAGTAACACCACTGTTGTATCTAGACCAACAAGCAGCAGTAAGAATAAATGGTGAAACAACAACTTGGTTTGACATAAAACAAGGAGTCCGTCAGGGGTGCATATTGTCACCTTACTTATTTAACTTGTATACTGAAAATATAATGAGGAATGTTAGAGAAAATGTAGATAAATAATAATATGATGCCATAACAATTGGAGGTTAGATATGCTGATGACACAGTATTACTGTCCACAACACAAAAAGTAATGGAAAACTAATTATGTCAGTTCGTAAGAACAGTGGAGAGCAAAACATTTATCTAAATGCGAAGAAAAATAAAATGGTGACAACTGATAAACAAAAAAGCCAGCTGATATATGTATCAATGAGGAAAAATTGGAAGTGGAGAGTTTTGAATATCTAGGTTCATTGCTAACTAATAATGGAGATACCATGAGGGAAATTTAAATGGAGTGCATCTATCGCTCTTCAGAAAGTAAAACAACTAAAGAATCTGTGGAGAGGAACAGGCAGTACTACAAAAATAAGATTTTTAAGGGCATGCATCTTTCCCGTCACAACATATGCCTGTGAGACCTGGACACTTAACAAAACAGCTGAGAAACACATACATGATTTTGAATGTACATGCTACAGGAGAGTTCTTCAAATATTATGGACACAAAAAAGAAAAAAAATATCCATACTACAGAAACATAATATTGAAGAAGGCTGGCTAGTAAAGAAGATTAAAGAGAGAAAACTTAAATATTTCTGACACATTAAACTTCATGATAATTTAGAGAAGACCGAATGGGGAAGGGTACATATAATGCGAAAAAGAAAGAGAGGGGAAGATCAAAGCGAAGATGGCTGCAAGACATCGTTGATGATCTGCAAATGGATGCATCAGCATCAGGGCATCTTGCTTACAACCGAGAGGCCTACAGGAGAGCTATTAGAGATGCAAAGTTCCCCAACGAACATGAAAATGAATGACTGACTGTCTAATCGTCTTTATTAGCCACCCTTCTTCAATATTAAATTCTTGTACCATGGATATATTTTGTCTATTTTTTGTGCATATATGGGTGTATGAAAAAAGGGAGCATTTAGTTATGACTTACATTGTGTTCAAGAATGCGCATGGTGGAGTGTTGTGACTGTCCATATGAAGACTTGTTGGGGGGTGACAGTTTGTTGGGTAGTAAAGTGCAAGTGAGGAGCGTGGAAAGAAAAGAGGGATACAAAGGTACTGAAGCCAAGAAGAAGGTGAGAGGAGGAGACGAATATGATCAGGGAAAAGGTGAGAGGAGGAGACAAATATGATCTGGGAAAAGGTGAGCGGAGGAGACAAATATGATCAGGGAAAAGGTGAGAGGAGGAGACAAATATGATTGGGACAGAGGTGAGAGGAAGAGATGATTACGATTAGGGCAAAGATGAGAGGAAGAGATGATTACGATTAGGGCAAAGATGAGAGGAAGAGATGATTACGATTAGGGCAAAGATGAGAGGAAGAGATGAATATGATTAGGGCAAAGATGAGAGGAAGAGATGAATATGATTATCGCAAAGGTGAGAGGAAGAGATGGATATGATTAGGGCAAAGATGAGAGGAAGAGATGAATATGATTAGGGCAAAGATGAGAGGAAGAGATGAATATGATTAGGGCAAAGATGAGAGGAAGAGATGAATATGATTAGGGCAAAGATGAGAGGAATAGATGAATATGACTAGGGCAAAGATGAGAGGAAGAGATGAATATGATTAGGGCAAAGATGAGAGAAAGAGATGAATATGATTAGGGCAAAGATGAGAGGAATAGATGAATATGATTAGGGCAAAGATGAGAGGAATAGATGAATATGATTAGGGCAAAGATGAGAGGAATAGATGAATATGATTAGGGCAAAGATGAGAGGAATAGATGAATATGATTAGGGCAAAGATGAGAGGAAGAGATGAATATGATTAGGGCAAAGATGAGAGGAATAGATGAATATGATTAGGGCAAAGATGAGAGGAAGAGATGAATATGATTAGGGCAAAGATGAGAGGAATAGATGAATATGATTAGGGCAAAGATGAGAGGAAGAGATGAATATGATTATCGCAAAGGTGAGAGGAAGAGATGGATATGATTAGGGCAAAGATGAGAGGAAGAGATGAATATGATTAGGGCAAAGATGAGAGGAAGAGATGAATATGATTAGGGCAAAGATGAGAGGAAGAGATGAATATGATTAGGGCAAAGATGAGAGGAATAGATGAATATGACTAGGGCAAAGATGAGAGGAAGAGATGAATATGATTAGGGCAAAGATGAGAGAAAGAGATGAATATGATTAGGGCAAAGATGAGAGGAATAGATGAATATGATTAGGGCAAAGATGAGAGGAATAGATGAATATGATTAGGGCAAAGATGAGAGGAATAGATGAATATGATTAGGGCAAAGATGAGAGGAATAGATGAATATGATTAGGGCAAAGATGAGAGGAAGAGATGAATATGATTAGGGCAAAGATGAGAGGAATAGATGAATATGATTAGGGCAAAGATGAGAGGAAGAGATGAATATGATTAGGGCAAAGATGAGAGGAATAGATGAATATGATTAGGGCAAAGATGAGAGGAAGAGATGAATATGATTGAGAAAGAGACGAATATGATTAGGGCACAGATGAGAGGAAGAGTTAAATATGATTAGGGCACAGATGAGAGGAAGAGTTAAATATGATTAGGGCACAGATGAGAGGAAGAGATGAATATGATTGAACAAGAGACAAATATGATTAGGGCAAAGATGAGAGGAAGAGATGAATATGATTGAGAAAGAGACGAATATGATTAGGGTAACTGTGAGAGGAAGAGATGAATATGATTGAGAAAGAGACGAATATGATTAGGGTAAATGTGAGAGGAAGAAATGAATATGATTGAGAAAGAGACGAATATGATTAGGGCAAAGATGAAAGGAAGAGATGAATATGATTGAGAAAGGGACGAATATGATTAGGACAGAGGTGAGAGGAAGAGATGAATATGAATGAGAAAGAGACGAATTTGATTAGGACAGAGGTGAGAGGAAGAGATGAATATGAATGAGAAAGAGACGAATTTGATTAGGACAAAGATGGGGGGAAGAGATGGATATGATTGAGAAAGAGACGAATATGATTAGGACAAAGGGTTTACAATCTAGTACAGTGAGGGGTTTGGAATGTAAGTTATAAGTAAGTAGTCGAACTGGTAGATAGGGAATATAATGTTCAGTTAGTCATGTGAATGTCCCTTGCGAAACTTTGCTCCCTAACAGCTCTCATGTAGGGCTCTCTGTTGTAAGCAAGTTGCCCTGCTGCTGATGCGTCCATTCGCAGATCATAAACTATGTCTTACAGCCATCTTCGCCATGGTTTTCCTCTCTTTCTTTTCCCCATTATGCACCATTTCAAAACTGTCTTATCGAAATTATCATGAAGTTTTATATGTAAAAAATATTTACATTTTTACTGTTTAATCTAAATAATCTGTTTAGTCTAATAAGTATACATAATACAGCAGTTGTGATATAACATTAAGATAAATTAATTAAAATTTTTATTTAATATCTGCAAACTATATTCAGCATAAGCAGCTGTTATATTAACAATTTATATCTGTATAGTTTAAGTAAAAGAGAATTAAAAAGTAATTCGTACTTCCTGTAGCAATGCCAGATGTATAAGATGTGTGGAGAAAGAAAAAACAAGAAAACAAGATAAATGCTCGCCTCAGTTAATCATTTTTCACTCAGTGATTTATAAACAAATTTATGTCATTATAATTATGTTCTTGAAAAAAAAAGATAAAGTTTCAGTTTCCGGAAATTTTGTATGGAAGTAAATAAAGTATCTACTAAACCTGTAACTTGTTTGTGACTTGAGAGAGTGAAATGTTGTAGGTTCGAAGACAGGCTTCAAATATCAGAGTGTAGGTACAGTAAACTAAGACTGTCCAAGGTGAAGCTTTTATCTACTCATCTTAGTACATATCCTGCAAGACTGCTGCTCTCAGTATAAAACAATAGAACTAGTAGTAAAAGTAAATACAGAGTGAGATACATAAAGATGGACAGACAGACAGACAGATAGAAAGACAGACGGAAGGACGGACGGACGGACAGACAGATAGATAGATAGATAGATAGATAGATAGATAGATAGATAGATAGATAGAGATAGATAGATAGATAGATAGATAGATAGATAGATAGATAGATAGATAGACAGATACCTTAGAATCTTGAACAAAAAAAAAACAGAATCGTAAAAAAAACTTTTATATGTTCTTATTCTCTTTCGTGAATAGGAGAAACATTCTATTATCTTTTACCAAATTTTTATGTTGTACTCTTAGCTATTAGGATCTTCAACATTTGTGATCTCTGATCCTGAGAACTAAACACAGTCTAAGAAATAGCAGCTGTAACATTTGATATTGATGGTAACTGGAAAGTATTTCTAACTTATTTAAGTTATTATTTGTGCACCGACCACATCTTTTCGAAAACAAAACATGAATGTGTGAAGTGATGATATGTTTTATAGCAAATAAGTTTGAGAAGAAGATTTATATATTGAGAGATAATTTCTTGTAGTAAACCTTCACTAGTAGTTTGATATTGGTGGAAATATTGATTGTTACTATGTTTTCTTTCACACACAGGCTCAATTAAATTTGTATTCAACTGACAGTAAACTGGATATAATTATTAGAACAGTATAAAAGTAACTGATGTTTAGAGTGTCAGACATTTTTCATCATTTCTAAGTATATAGCGTTAGTGTCAGATACAGAAAACACAAAAGTGTATGAACTAGGAAGAAAGCTACTTTATTAATGAACGAGCTCACAGCTGTGACGTTTCAGCGTGAGTACTAATCATACAAAAACCAACAGGACGAAGAAATAGAGAGAGAAGATCAAGTATAAATGCATATGAGTATTGTGTTAAATTACTGAGTGGAAAAATACAATAAAAGAAATTAAAATGAAATGAACGGAAAACTTAGCTCTGACTTGTAAAAGCTGTGATGTGTAAGAGACTGTGATGTGTAAGAGACTGTGATGTGTAAGAGACTGTGATGTGTAAGAGACTGTGATGTGTAAGAGACTGTGATGTGTAAGAGACTGTGATGTGTAAGAGGCTGTGACGTGTAGGAGGCTGTGACGTGTAGGAGGCTGTGATGTGTAAGAGGTTGTGATGTGTAAGAGGCTGTGATGTGTAAGAGACTGTGATGTGTAAGAGAACAAATTTTGTATGATTAGGGCTCGAAAAAATCGTAGACAAAGCACTTTAGTGAGACGTGAGAGAAAGAAAAATCACAAGAGAATTACCTGGGATTCGAACACGGACTCCGGTAGGACGAGCAGCCGTCTAGCCACGAGAGAACAGCGTACTATCGACTTAGCCAACTAGCACGTTGTGATGTGTAAGAGGCTGTGATGTGTAAGAGACTGTGATGTGTAAGAGGGTGTGATGTGTAAGAGGTTGTGATGTGTAAGAGACTGTGATGTGTAAGAGACTGTGATGTGTAAGAGGTTGTGATGTGTAAGAGGCTGTGTTAAGAAATGTACATGGTGAAGGGTGGAGAATGTTTAGAGACTTGTGGTGTGTACTAGGTGGGTGTTAACTGACCTCTTATTTAAAAGATACCAACCATGACTTAACAGCAACTTTTGATGAGATCAAACTCTCCCAGCACCACATACCAACCATGACTTAACAGCAACTTTTGATGAGATCAAACTCTCCCAGCACCACATACCAACCATGACTTAACAGCAACTTTTGATGAGATCAAACTCTCCCAGCACCACATCTATCACATATTTCTCTTTTGTTGTCGGTTCCCTATATACCTCTATCCCCCATAACGATGGTCTATTAGCACTCCAATATTTTCTAGACAAATACTCTCATACCATCACTAACTCGGATACCCAATAATTAGTGTACAAGTATACAACTATACACGAAGCCACTGTAGTAAAGCTGTGATAACAAAATATACAAACTAGGAAACAAGTAGAAGCAGCTTTAATTACGTAACGACTATAAAGTTGTGACGTTTCGGCGTGAGCCTTAATCATACAAAAACGTACAGGACGAAGAATTAGAGATAGGAAATATGTAGGAAACGCTCCATGTTGTTTCAAGGCATTTCTAAAAATAAAGTCAGAAGATCTACATATTCTTATCTTATCTTATATCCTTCCCGTGCCGTTAAACGTCACATATTATTTCATGCTAAATGCTCTATTGATTTTATTTATTTATTTTTTAACATAGGATTCATGTGAATCTATACTTTATCTCCTCTCTTATCACTTATTTGTGATGTTTTCATATGCATAATGTGTAATAGCGTACTACATATGTCATAAAGTGTCATGTTATATTATGACAATAAAAAGTGAGTCTGCCGAACATAGAACATTTTTTGTGTGTCTCTGCTGTGTGAAAATAAGGATCTGAACCAAGGCTTGAGAAGTCTGAATGTACAGACACTAACGATGTTGACTGTGAAAGTTTCTTTCTAACCATCACCTGCCATGTCTTAAAAGTTTGCCATTAAGTACGGAAAGTAAATCTCAGATTTGGTTTTTATTACAACAGGAGGTTGTCAAACAGGAACGGAATATTCAAGTGAAAGAGACAAGACACAAAACATAATTACGCTGCATACATATGCTCTAAAACTTCTCATAGGAGTTTTGTAAAGAAATAGTTTATATGACTTAGTATTTATCTGTGTATGGTAATAGCTAAAGTCAATTATGATTTGTGTGTATGTATTATTGTTTAGTATGTGTGACTATATACCTTAATGAAATGTTATCTGTGTGTTTGAGTGCACGTGTGTGTGTGTGTGAAGGTTGCTAGGATGAAGTCTGACATGAGTTTGTGTAGGATTATACACATGATAAAAGTTGATTTACGTTTATTTCTGTGATCAGAAATTTAATCAATTCTGTTTTGTGTATAACAAAACTACATTTTGAGACTGACTATACAAAGCTAAATATACACAAAACCACGCAGTAAAGGTGTGATATAAAATATTAAATGCTATTTAAAATAAAGGTAAAAAGATAATTATTCATTAATGTAAGTGCATAACGATGATTTAAAAATTTTTTCTTTCAAATATTGAATATTCTGACTTGAATTGGTATGATTACAAATTGAATGAATTTTAATCTATGTAATTAAAATGGCGGGATTCTAACTTGTGTGCATAAATGTACATTGAATGTACACTCATTTGTATGTTAATGAGTGAAGATGGAGTTAAATCTATTTCATGTGAGTATAATTAAACATGAGAAAACCATGGACCTCTTGGGAATGTTATAATGGTGATACTAAAGGCTATTTCATAGCTCGTTTCATTATTATGATTCATCAAACATTTATACTAAGTTTTTAAAATGTTAGATTTAAATCTTCCATATACCGTTTCAAATATTACTTGTGAAAATGTTAATAAGAAATGAAAAAAAGCACATATTTTCACAATCTGGAATTCACGATTTTGTACATGAAATACTATGTTTATTTTTAACGATAAAAAGTGTTTTTGTGTCATGGATTTTCTGTTAAACATTACAGGACAATGCGACTCAGTGTTGTACCTGACCGTTATCTGCAAAATCTCTCTAGTACAACATTTTCTTTTTTTTTAATAATTAAATGCAGCGGCCTGGCAGTTGCAGCTGTGACATTGAATATTGTTTCACTGAATTCTGTTTCACATAAAAGTTTCAACATTTTGTCTGTAAAATTCAAATGCACGAATGGAACATTCGTTCAAGAGGTTGAACATTTAGAAAATGAAAAGGTGCAGCAATAAGTACCACAGAATCGTCCAGATCATCTTAACAGACATAAACAGAAGAATACATACCGTTATCTGGAATAAGAGAGAAATAAACTTGTGTTGAGTACTGCAAGGGAAATGAGCAAATACAGTTCTAATTCTCGTCTCTAATAATCATGTTCATGTACAGGTGAGAAAACACAATCTAATGTAAACTGCTCATATTTTCTGAAAATGAAATCCAAAACATTTTGCTCCTCTTCTACACAAAATAGATGAAGAATCACATAATTAAACTAATGTCATTTTCATGCATATGACAGTTAGAACTGAGATAAAATAGATATATGAAAATCAAGAACGGTGTTCTTCACTAAACAGAACACATTTTAACGGTAAAATGCCTTTAAACATTATGTCATGATAATTGTTATTAGAAAATCAATTTATGAATAGGATTTAGAAGTTCGGTAAACATTTCTTGTATTACAACGTGCATGTGATTTTTGATATTCATTGAAATTGTGGGTTGTTACTATTTTTGTATTCTCTCCCAGTTTTATTTTAATTTTGTAGTCAAATGATAGTAGATTTGATATATCCATCGTAACAGGATATTGATAACTGTAGTATTTAAAACTGATAATAACCATACTATAGATGCATTCTACACCAGTTTTTGTGAAACATTCAAATAAGTAAATTTAAATAAGTGTCAGGAAAATATGTCCAAACTACACAAGAATAACGAGAGGTATTGTAGAACTCTGTAGTTTATATAACAAAGCATTTAAAAAGCAACACATACTGACTGTAGCAATCCCAGATATATCAGATGTGGGGAGCAATAACAGATAAGATAACATAAACGTAATTAATGCTAATGCTCGCATCAGTTAAACAGTTTTTATTAACTGTTTTATAAACAATATTTAATTAAAAGTACACGTCTGTGGAGAAACATAAACATATTTTCATTATCTACAGAAGAACTTTGCTGAGTGACAGAGATAATAAATTAAAACTACCAGTTATGTCAGTCTGCTCGCAAGTAACATGATCAGATTATAGAAATTATATAGCATGTGTTAAATTTGTTATACGTTTTATTTGCACCTAATGCGATGTGTAATTCTGTACTGTTGCATTCGTATTTAACAAAGAACTACACTTTATATAGTAGATACAATTTCAACGACTAATAAAATTATATTTTATAAGTAGCGTAGACAGACAGACAAATAGATAGATAGATAGATAGATAGATAGATAGATAGATAGATAGATAGATAGATAGATAGATAGATAGATAGATAGAATGAATCATCTTTATTTTTAAAGGATAAAGAATTGGGCACGCAGGCACGTCTTACATTCTGCCCTTCATCACTCCATCTTTCATTCTTCCCACATACTCGCTTTAATACAAGTATACAAATTATAATAGGAAAATACATATCAAAAGAGTGTAAGATTAAACTATTACATTCAAAACAAAAGAGAAGAAGTAATTAACCTAATAAAATAGTTCTCACACAGACATACATGCACACACACACAGACATATTCATAAACAAAAATACATTTTCAGCACATATCTTCTAACATATTTTTTTGAGAAACATTCACATAATTTCTAACAATATCTAACAATTTACTTTTCGAACTATGTTGTTTTAGTACTTGATTGACTGGCGAGTCATGTGTTGAGAGAGTGCTGGTTATTCTACCATCATCATCATCATCATCATGTGCCGTGCCGACTGGCGTTGGCTATTATGCTTCTTCAGAGTACCCGATCCTTCATGCAGGCCATCAGCTCAGTTGGTGATCTCCTCTCACAAGATCCCGTCAGACTGTCCAGTATCATTTCTCTTGGTTTTCCTCTTGATCTTCTTACTTCTATTTTTCCTGTTATAATATTTTCAATGCCCCCTCTTCTCATTGCATGTCCTATGAAAGTACATTGTCTCTCTCTTATCTTTTTGACAAAGTTTTTTTGTCTCTCCAGCTCTTCTCATACATTCTTCATTAGTTATTTTTTCTGTCCAGGGGATTCGAACATTCTTCTAATAAACCACATTTCTGCTGTTTCCAATGATTTTTGTGCAGACTTGCCTATTGTCCATGATTTACTTCCATATAACAAGATAGGTTCAATATAGCATCTTAGGACTCGTTTTCTAACATTCATTGATAAAGATGTGTTAGCTAATATGTTTCTCATTCTCTGAAATGCAGTCTTTGCTTGGCCTATTCTGTTAATAATTTCTGTTCTATATTTCCAATCTGAAGTTATTACTGCTCCAAGGTATTTGAATTTCTGCACCTGCTTTAGAATAGTTCCGTTTAATTTTATACTGCATGCTGGTGGATTATGTTTCTTAGTTATAACCATAGTCTCTGTCTTTTTGATGTTCAAAGTAAGGCCTTTCTGTTCACTTTCTTTGGCGACTTTATCCAATAGATTTTGCAGGTCTTGTTGGTTCTCAGCTATCAGTACTGTGTCGTCAGCATACCGAAGGTTGATAATATTGTATCCTCCAATTTTTATGCCTGGTTCTGTGATGATCGTTCTTAGAATATTCTCGCTATACGGAGACTATGTCATTTTAGTACTTGATGGTTGGCGAGTCATGTGTTGAGAGAGTGCTAGTTATTCTATGGAGGCATATAATTAGAAGCAAGTAAATAATGAAACAGTTTGAGTTAAAGGATGAAATATTACTAATGGATTTTAAATGGTAGGGGAGGGCGTTCCAGCGCTGTACTGCAGAGTATGCAAGGCTTTTCTTGTACTTATCAATCCTGGGTTTAGGAAGAAGACTGTTTTTTTTTTAACGCTGTCTAGTGTTATACATAAGCAGTGACCACAAGTAAGGCGGAGCATTGTGCGACAGAATTCTCTGAACAAACTTAACTTTGTTAAAAATGATTCTATATTTGAGGGATAGAATTTTGAGTTGTTTGTGCTGATCTACAGTCTATACTGGGTGTTTGTTACAAATCAGATTTAATGCTCGCTTGTGAAGTGAGTGGAGACTTTTTGTGTTTGAGACTGAGCATCCATCCCAGATTGTGGAACTGTAATCTAAATGTGTTTGTTTGTGTGATATGTAGTATATCTTTCTTGTGTCTTTGTCGATAAAGTGTTTAATTTTGGCTAATTGGTAAACTTTCTGTGCAAGTAAGTTTGTTAGGTTATGTATGTCTGTAGGTTATTGATGTCACAGTCACTACTGTAAACAGTACAGTCATCGGTAAAAATGTCACATGAAGAGTGCTTTAAATGTAGTGGTAAATCGTTAATACAGATAGCAAAGAGAAGAGGATCAAGAATGGAGCCTTGATGAATACCATTATCAACCACAGAAGAGTCAGATATTTTATTTCTAAAGCAAACTACTTGTTTTCTACCTGAGAGAAAAGATGTAATAAATTTTGTCAGGTCAGGGTGTAATCTATAGCCTTCAGCTTTTTAGCAAGAATTTCATGATCAGTTATATCGAAGGCTTTCTTGAAATCAACAAAGACATCACCACACAATTTATCATAATTTATGTCCGATAGCCAGTTTTCGTCATTTTAGTTAATGCTGTATGGCAGGGAGTGATTTGGTCTAAAACCTTATTGACTGTACATCATTAGATTATTTTCCTGCATGTGCTGTAATGTTAACTTTTGTATATGTTTTTCAAGAGGTTTGGATAATGATGACAGAATGGATATGGGTCTATAATTTGAGAGGTCATTAGTCTGCCCAGATTTAAAAAGAGGAAACATTTTGGCGAGTTTCAAAGCGTCAGGGAAATAGTGTTGTCAATGGACAAATTGTATATGTATACACAGTTAGAAGTCAGATTAATTTGAAATAATTTGCACTCAACATGCAAATATGTGTATATTTTAATGTGTCTGTAACAACTGGTGCAACGTAGCGTAGTATCGTGTTACTAATGTCATCACGTCCTGTTATTTAAAGACCGGATGTAGTTATGAATCTCACCGACTGTGAGGAAAGGAATATTAATTTGTTTTAACTTTACACATTTACTGTCGCTGTAAGTTTTCAACACGCTCAGGTCGGAAGTAAGGATCGGTAATGAAGATTTTAGAATACTAATTTCTTCCCTAAAATGTTCACTGAAGTTAGTGCAAGTATGTTCACCATTAAGTGTTTGTGGGTCAGTTTCAATTCAATTCAAGTGTGAGAAGGGGTAGATACGTGAACCGTCTTTCTGTCATGACCAACCAGTGGGGCTGGTTCCAAACGCATTTCGTGTAGATAGAGATTGCAAGTATGGATAAACAACAGGAATGAACGATTTTCTCTTTAGTATCGTCTAGTGTTTTCGTTAGGTAAAGGCGGATATGTTGAAAATGTGTCGTTCTTCCTATGTTGATGATGTATCTAATTGTGTTAGAGGTAGTTGTAGTTGTTTTAGGAATGATAGTTATCGCGCTTTGTGTGTAATATTGTTTTCGTATGGTTTTTGTGTGTAGATGAAGGGTATTATAATTATGTACATAAATAACAGGAAATGGATAGCGATTGTTGGTTAGAATTGTATTCCTTCATTAGAGCTATCGAGTGCACTTAGAAGGGCACCGCATATGTTAATTGATTATGTGAGTATCATTTTTTATTGTATTGATTATATGATGATTATACTGATGATGTATAGTGAGGCTGAGCATGGCAAGGAATTGTGGAAGAAAGGAGGAAGGAGTGATGGAAGAAAGAGGATGGTTGCGCAGGCAACATAATAGTACTGAATTAAGATAGGAGGCTACCAGGTGCCCGGGCACCATGACCAAAGTCGTATGGTAGAGAGTGCGGAAGAAAGTAGAGAAGGGAGAGACAGAATAAGCTACCAGGTGCCCGGGCACTATGACCAAAGTCATAAGATAGAGGATAGAGGGAGAAGAGGTGGGACTAGAAGAAAGGTAGGAACCCAAGAAACAGCTGATGTATACAGGGAACTAGTAGAAATGGAACTCATGAATTAGACAGTCAGAAATTTGATATTAATGAACCATGCTATTATTAGTATTGATCACTGGCAGTTACGTTGTGTCATGTACTCTGTGTTGTGGTCCTGTTCTGTCAGTCTCGTTTATTAAACAGCGGGAGCTGGAACTTGTTTTGAACTCTTAGTTCTGGATTTTCATTTGATATATATTCGGCTGTGTTTCTATGTGTGGTGTACGTAGATAAGTAGCATCTTAAATAATTATCGCAATCCCAATATGGCTAGTCAATAGTGAAGTACCTTATTACATCACCAGAACCAAAAGAGAATCAGTAAAAAATATAATCTAACGTTATACCATATACGAAAAGATTACATTTATGTAATGCAATAATTATCATAAGTTTACACAAGTGCCATGCCGCGTGGCGTGGCCGATCATTTCTCTCCACAGTTCCTTGTCTTTAGACTTGATTATGAGATCCACCGGTGACTTTCTTCCTAGCCACACTGACAGTCCATCCAGTAACTTCTCTCTCTGTCTTCCTCTGTCTCTTCTTCCTTCAATTTTTCCAGCTGCCACAATGTGTTTCAATTTTCTTCTTCTCAGGAATTATCCTATAAATCTCGCTTGTCTGCCTCTGATCTTTGGTATAATTTGCTTTTTAACTCCAACCTCTCTAAAGACTTCGTAATTGGTTTTCTTAGCTGTCCATAGTACCTTCAACATCCTTCTTATAAACCACATTTCCATGGCCTCCATTTCTCGCTGTACTCTCATTATTCATAGACCATGCTTCACATCCATAAAACAAAATTGGCTCGATGTAACATTAAGTACTCGGAATCTTGTCTCCATTGATTTGGATCTGTTGCACAAGATGTGTCTCATTTTCTGGAATGTTGACTTGGCCTGAGCATGTCTGCTTTTTATTTCGTTGTGACATTTCCCATCAGCTGTTATAATCGTTCCTAAGTACTTGAATCTATCAACTTGTTTCAGTTCTGTGCCATCGATGGTAATCCTACATTTTGGTGGTATTCTTTTCTTTGAGATGACCATCACTTCAGTCTTCTTTTTTATTCTGGCTGAGACGTTTACTTTTACTTTCACGAACCACAATGTCCAGAAGAGCCTGTAGCTTCCCTTCACTTTTAGCAATCAGAACTGTGTCATCTGCATATCTTAAGTTGTTAAGGTTGTACCCGCCAACTGATTTTCCTGGCACGTTCTCTATATTTCTCTTTATGTTTTCGCTGTACAAGGAGAAGATCAGGAGATAGAACACATCCTTGTCTCACACCTAATTTTATGTCTTGGAATGCTCCTGTTTGATTCTCAACCTTCATTGCTGCTGATTGCTGCCAGTATATGTTTTTGATGAGTTTCAAATCTTTCCCATCTATGTTGATGTCTTCCAGCGTTCTTATAATTTCCGTGTGTCTCACTTTATCGAATGCTTTATAGCAGTCTATAAGGCTTAACTTCTACTGATCTCTCCATCGATGGTCTTATTATATATATATATGGCGTTACTTGTGCCTTTTCCTTCAACGAAGACACACTGTTCTTCAGCGATTTCTGGTTTTATTTAATCGCTTTCCAGATTGATTTACTATCAGTTTTGTCTTTCACTAAATTTCTGAAGTAATTTTTCTTCTCACGTCTAAATAAATACTGCACCTTATTCCTAAGTGAGCGATAGCTAATGAAATGTCTGCTTTTATGAGCTTCATCCCGTTTCCTCATGAGTTGCAATATATCGGGAGTTATCCACGGGGATTTTGTTACGTGTTTTACTCTCATTTCTTTGATGGGGACATGCTTGTCAAAAATATTTCGAAATATCTCGATCCAGTATTCGATAGCCTCATCTGGATTAGTTAACTTGTAAATGTACAAAGAGACATGTTGTACTACAAATGTCATAAAGTGTCATGTTGTATTATGATAGTAAAAAGTGAGTCTGCCGAACATAGAACATGTTTGTGTCTCTGCTGTGTGAAAATAGGGATCTGAACCAAGGCTTGAGAAGTCTGAATGTACAGACACTAACTACGTTGACTGTGAAAGTTTCTTTCTACCCATCACCTGCCATGTCTTAAAAGTCTGCTAGTTTTCTGTAAGTCTCAGACTTGGTCTTTATTACAACAGGAGGTTGTCAAACAGGATCAGACAGTTTAAGTGAAATAGTCAAGACACAAAACATACAGATGGTGCATACATATTTCCTACAACTGTGCTTGCTTCTCATGGGAGTTTGTAAAGAAATAGTTTATACGACTTTGTATTTATATGTGTATGGCAATATCTAGTAGGAATTATGATTTTATTTATAGAATAGTTATGCTTTTATTTATGTGTTTTGTGTGTGGTTATACAAAGGATAAACGTTGATTTTCGTTTATTTCTATGATCAGAAACTGAGTCCGCTCTGGTTTGTTTGTAACACGAATACTTTTTGAGACTGAATATATAAAACTAAATATTCACAAAACCACGCAGGAAATATGTGATAACATATTAGAATATTTAAAACAAAGGTATGAAAACTTTTTATTCATTAACCTAAGTTTACAATGTATAAAGTTGTTTTTACATTTTTGCTTTCAAATATTCAATATTCTGACAAAACTTGGTATTATTACAAACTGAACGAATTCTAATCTGTATGTGTATGATTGAAAAGGGGGTTAAACATATATTGTATGTGTGTATACACAAGGTCTGAGAAGAATGGAACTCTTGGGAATGTTATATTAATGATGCTAAAACATGTTTCACGTCTGTTTTCATTATCATGATTCATGAGATTTTTACACTAAGTTTTTAAAATTGGGATTTACATGTTCAACTAATCGTGTCAAATACTAGTTTTGAAAATGTTAATAGAAAATGAACAACAACAACAACAACAACAACAACAAAACATGATTTTTTTTTATCATTCATGCATTCGATATTTTGAAAATCGGTAAAAATATGGCGTACCAGGTTTATTTTTCTGATAAAAAAGTGTTGGTGTGTCATGGTGAAACAACAATTTGCTCTGGCATAAAACAAGGGCTCCGTCGGGCGTGCGTGCTGTCGCCTTAATTATTTAACTTGTATACTCAAAATATAATGAGGAATATTTGAGAGGCCATAGACAAAGAATATTACAATGCCATAACAATTGGAGGCTATGAAATACAAGAGATTAGATATGCTGGTGACACAGTATTACTGTCAGCAACACAAAAGGAATGGAAAAACTAATTATGTCAGTCTGTAAGAGCAGGGAAGAGCAGAACCTCTATCTTAATGTGAAGAAAACTAAATTGATGACAACTGACAAAACAAATACGGCAGCTGATATATGTATCAATGAGGAAAAGTTGGAATAAGTGGAGAGTTTTGAATATCTTGGATCATTACTAACTAATAATGGAGATACAATGAGGGAACTTAAAAGGAGTACATCTATCGCTCTTCAGAAAGTAAAACAACTAAATATTTTTAAGGGCATGCATCTTTCCCATCGCAACATATGCCTGTGAGACCTGGACACTTAACAAAACAGCTGAGAAACACATAAATGCCTTTGAATGTAAATGCTACAGAAGAGTTCTCCAAATATCATGGGCACAAAAAAGGAACAAACACATCCACGTTACAAGAACTTTTTGATAAAGGCTGGCTAGTAAAGAGGATTAAAGAGAGAAAACGTTAATATTTTGGACACAATAAACGTCATGATAATCTAGAGAGGCTGTCTTGGAAGGGTACATAATGGGAAAAAAAGAGAGGAAGACCAAAGCGAAGATGGCTGCAAGACATCGCTGATGATCCGCAAATGGATGCATCAGCAGCAGGGCATCTTGCTCACAACCGAGAGGCCTACAGGAGTGCTGTTGGAAAGGGAAAGTTCCGCAAGGGACATACCAATGAATGACAGACTGTATCATGGATTAACTGTTAATCTCATAGTATAGTACGATTCAGTCTTTAACAGCTGTTGTCCATTACTGATATCTGCAAACTCTCTCTAGTACACAATTTTCTTTTTGTTTTAAATAATTAAATGCAACGGCCTGCCAAATGTAGCTGTGACACCGAATATGTTTCATTGAATTCTGTTTCACATATAATTTTCAATATTTTGTCTGCAAAATTCAAATATGTGAAAAGAAAATTCGATCAAGAGGTTGAAAATTTACACACAAAAAAAAGGTGCAGCAATAAGTAAGACAGATTTGCTCAGTTTAACTTATTGGAATTAAACAGAACAATACATACTGGGAGCTAGAATCATTGAGTAATAAAATTGTACTGATTAGTAAAAGGGAAATAAGCAAATCCACTTAACGTTCTCCTCTCTGCTAATCATTTTCATGTCGAGGGTAGAACATAAAGCCTATTCTAAAATGTTCACATTTTCTGACAAGGAAATTGAAAACGTTTTGTTCCTCTTCTGCACAGAAACATATAGGAGGAATCAAACAAATAATGTCTACTTCATGCACATAAAACATGGAATTGTCAGAAAATAGACATGGAGATAAAGAACTGTGTTCATGCACTAATAAGAACATAATTTAACAGCAAAATGTATTTAAACATTAAGTGATGATATTTCTAATTGAAAATAAATTTAAGATTTAGAAATTAGATATGTATTTCTTGTACTAAAACGTGCACCCGTACTGTGATATTCATGAAATTATGGGCTGTCTTTATTTCTATGTTCTCTTCCAATAATAAACTACATTAGTCTCAGATTCAATGTATATTTTGTAGTGAAATGATAAAAATATTTGTATATCCGTCACAATATGACATATATGACATTGATTATTATAATATTTAATATTGATAATAACTATACTATAGATCCATCCTGCACCAGTTTTTGTGCAACAGCCAAATAAATAAATTTAAATTTTCAGATAGTGTCAGGAATATAATTCCAGATTACACAGGTGCGATGACAGGTATTGTAGAACTCTTTAGTTTATATAACAGAGAATTTAAGAAGCAATATATACCAACTGTAATAATCCCAGACATATCAGATATGAGGAACAATAAAATATAAGAAAACATAATTAATGCCAGTACTCGCTTTTGATTATCAGTTTTCACGAACTGTTTTAGAAACAATATTTAATTAAAAATATACAGTTGTACACAAAAATTAACATGTTTTGATTATTCACGAACAAACTATGTGAGTGACAGAGATAATCAATTAAATTTACCAATTTTGTCAGACTTTTTGCAAGTAACATGATCAGATTTATATAGAAAGAGTTAACTTGTTTTGTATGTTGTATTTGTACATGAGGGGATGTATAATTCTGCACCAAAGCACGTGTGTTTAAAAAGTGAACTACAGTTATGTATGCAATAGATACATATTCAATGAGTAATAAAATTATGTTTAAAAGTGGTAGTGCAGTGTTAATCATTTGATTGTTGTTTCTTTTGATAATCGTTATCAAGATTGCATCTTTCACTACAGAGATTGTGTAGTAAATTATTTTCCTTTTATTTATGTTACAATAGTTATTATTTGTGTAGTTTTCAAAATTCTAAATGCCAGACATTGTAACAGCGTGCCTCTGCTAAACCTTCGACTTGTTAATCCGGAGGTTTGAACTCGTGCTAGATATGTCTGAGTGCAGGAACTCTAAGACTATTGGTGGTGAAGATTTCGTCTATTCATCATCTTTCACGTCCTGCAAGTTGTCACATTTACTGATGTATAGATCTCTCTCTCTCTCTTCATTCCAAAAGATAGTTTGTGAACAAGTGATAGACTGTCAGAGTGTAACAGGTAACATATCAAACAAAATGATTCTCTGTATTTTTTACAAATAAAAACATATTTTTTACTGAAAACGTGTAATTTAAGAATAATAGCAAAACTAGACCATCTTGTATTCAGTTTCCGTTGAGCGTTGTTGGCTAGAGGCTACTGTAATAACCCTGATAATTACATACATAGGCCAGACAATTTTGGATGCAATATTTAATAATGCTAATAATTATGTCATAAACGCATGTTACACCAGTTTTTTGGTAACATTCTGATAAATGAAGTTAAATTTTCAGTCAATATCTGCAAACTATTTTCAACGGAAGCAACTGTTATGATAAGCATTGTATATCTGTGCAGTTTAAATAAGAGAGAATTAAAAAAAAAACAGTACGTACGGGCTGTAGCAATGTCAGATGTTTAAGATGTGTGGAGAAATAAAAAACAAGAAAATAAAATTAATAATAATGGTCGCCTCATTTAATCAGTTAACACTCAGTGATTTAGAAACACATTTATGTCATTATAATTATGTTCTTGAAAAAAAAAACAAGCGTGGCTATGAGACTAAAGTTTCAGTTTGTCTGGCATTGTATGACATTGAAAAAAAGTATCGACTAAACATGTAACTTGCTTATGGCCTGAGAGAGTGAAATGTTGAAGATTTGAAGTAAGGGTTACAATATCTGACTGCAGGTACAGTACACTAAGACTGTCCGTTGTGATATTTTTATCTATCCATCTTCACTCATATCGTCATATCGTGCATGTCTGTTGCACTCAGTCTTAAAATTTGGAACTTCCTTGCAAATCAAAACTCTGAAGACAATTTTATAGAAAAGGCTGTAAAACTAGCAGTATAAATAAATAAGACTGAGATGCAAAAAGACTAGCAGATAGATAGATTAGATAGATAGATAGATAGACAGACAGACAGACAGACAGACAGACAGACAGACAGACAGACAGACAGATAGATAGATAAATAGATAGATAGATAGATAGATAGATAGATAGATAGACAGACAGACAGATAGATAGATAGATAGACGGATAGATAGATAGATAGATAGATAGATAGACGGATAGATAGATAGATAGATAGATAGATAGATAGATAGATAGATAGATAGATAGATAGATAGATAGATAGACAGATAGATAGATAGATAGATAGATAGATAGATAGATAGATAGATAGATAGATAGATAGATAGATAGAGACAGATAGATAGATAGATAGATAGATAGACAGATAGACTGACGGACGGACTATACACCTGCGCTTCCTTGCTGTGGGTATGTGTATTTGTTTGTGTGTAAATGTCTATAATTATATAATAGAATGAAATCTTATTTGTGTTTTTGAGTAAATATTTGTATATATTTATATAATTGAATGAAATCTTGTATTTTTGAGTACCTATTTCTGTATGATTATATAACTTAATGAAATCTTAATTGTGTTTTTGAGTACCTATTTGTGTATGATTATATAAATGGATGAAATCTTATTTGTGTATTTGAGTGCCTATTTGTGTATGATTATATACATGGAATAAATCTTATTTTTGTGTGTGAGTACGTGTTTGTGTATGATTATATAATTGAATGAAATCTTATTTGTGTTTTGAGTACCTATTTGTGTATGATTATATAAATGGGTGAAATCTTATTTGTGTATTTGAGTGCCTATTTGTGTATGATTATAGCCAAGATGAGCTCTGATAAGCTTCTGTGTATGATTATACAAAGATAAATCCTGACTAACGCTTATTTCTATGATAACAAACTGAATCGACCCTGTTTTGTGTGTAACATAACTACTTTTTGAGACTAACTATATAAAACTAAATATACACAAAATCACTCAGTAAAGATGTGATAACAAAATATAAGATTCACTTAAAACAAATCTAAGAACTGTCTATTCATTAACGTAAGTGCACAAAGTTACTTTTAAAGTTTTGTTTTCAAATATTCAATATTCTGACTTGACTTTCTATGATTACAGACTGAAAGAATTCTAATGCGTGTGTGTGTATATAATTATAGAGGAGGGGAAGGGGAATCTAATTTGCGTGTGAGTGATAATAGATGGGAGGAGTATGGACCTCTTGGGAATGTTATTATGATGTTAAAATATGTTTCACACCTGTTTTTAATATCCTGATTCATCAAACTTTTGCTGTAAGTTTTTAAAAGTTAGATTTAAATGTTCCACGTAAAATTTCAATTTTTTTTTTTTTTGGTTAAAAATGTTAATGGAAACAGAAGAAAATCAAACAACATTTTGCTTTCTTCTTCAGAATCGGGAATTCGTTATTTTGTACATTGTTAAAATGTGGCGTGCCAGGTTTATTTTTATGATTAAAAAGTGTTCTTGTTTTACGAATTTTCTAGTAAACATCATTCAGTCTTTAACAGCTGTTATCCCTGGCTGATATCTGAAAACTGCCTCTAGTACAAAGATTCTCTTGTTATTTAAAATAATTAAATGCAGCGGCCTGGCAATTGTAGCTGTGACATTGAATATTGTTTCGTTTTATTCCATTTCACATTGAAGTTTCAACATTTTGTATGTAAAATTGAAATACAGTATACGAAAAGAATATTCGATCAAGAGTTGGAAAATTTATGAAAAGAAAAGGAACACCATTAAGTAACGCAGATGAGTTCAGTTTTTCTGAAGGGAAATTAAACAGAACAATACATACCGTTAGCTGGAACCATTGAGAAAGAAAATTGTGTTGAGTAATAAAAGGGAAATCAGCAAATCCAGTTCTAATTCTCGTCTCTGGTGATCATTTTCATGTTCAGGTTAGATCACTAAAGCCATAGTAAAATGTTCACATTTTCTGAAAGTGAAATTGTTTCTTTTCTACACAAAGGTAGAAGAATCATACAGTTTAACAAATGTCTATGGCATGCATATAACAGCTAGAATTTTCAGAAAATATATATATTTAAACCAAAAAGTGTGTTTTTGCACTAATCAGAGTACATTTTATAGGCAAATACAGTTTGACATTGGCGTTGATATTTTTTAATCGAAAACAAACTTTTGAATTATTTTTCTTCTTCTTCTTCTTCTTCTTCTTCTTCTTCTTCTTCTTCTTCTTCAGCTTCCCGAGCCATTAAGGCGCATTGCTGCAGATAAAGTTCGCCTCCATTCCTCTCTATTCCTAATCTTCTCTTTCTAGTTGGTGATATCAATTTCTTTTATATCCTCTTCTATGTTGTCATTCCATCTCTGCCTTGGTTTACCCTTTGGTCTTGTTTCCCTCATCTCTTGTGCATACATAATCTTCGTTTGCTCTCTTCCATTCTTTCTAAATGGCCCAACCAGAGTAATCTTTACAGTTTCGAGACATTTATAATTCAATTTGATTTTAATAAGCTGTTCAGTTCAGTGTTCTTTGTAGCTCTCCATTCTTCACTGTTAATATCCTTTATGGGTCCAAGTATTCTTATTTAGATCTTGATCTAAAAGATCTGCGATTGTTTTTAATCTTTCTTTACTGCAACATTTTTAATAGAATTTAGAAAATAAACATTTCTTGAATTAAAAAGCGCACCCGCAATGTGTTAGTCATTAAATTATGGGATGTCATTATGTCTTTTTTCTTTCCCAAAAATAAACTGCTTTAATTTCAGTGTGTACTTCTGTAGTCTTCTTCTTCGTTCGCATTGTCTGTCTATACCTGCAGTCCTGCCTCTTGGATAAATTTCACTGTTTTTTGTAACTCATGTATGGAACCGTAGAGCTTATCTTCTTTAGTGGTTTCACTGGGCCAGTAATTATTTCTCAGTGTTTCATAGTTGGTGCAGTTCTGGAGGATATGTTCCACAGTTTGGGGCACCTGGGCACATGTACATAGATTAGTAGTACCAGCCTTAAACTTTGTATACATATGACTTCGGAGTCAGCCGTGTCCTGTTCGGAGACGGAAGATGGTGACTTGTTCCTTTCTGTTTAGCATGTGATAGTCACCATGTGGTGGTGTTTGTGGCTTCCTGTAGGTTTTTATCATGCTTTTCCTCTGATTATAGGTGATTGGTACGTCTGGTTGCTCCATTTCAGTGCCCTCTTTAGCCAGATGGTCAGCTTTCTCATTGCCTGGTATCCCACAGTGGGAGGGAATCCACTGCAAGGTGACTCCATGTTGTAAGCCAGTTTTTGACAAGGCATCCTTAAGGTCTGGTAGTTTGTTGCCCTGAAGAGCTTCCAGTACTGATCTTGCATCTGTGAGAATTACTACAGGACATGTATCAATTCTAGAGTCTGATAGTTTTTCAACTGCAGCAATAATTGCCCTAACTTCTGCATCAGAGTTGTTGCAGTATTTTCCAGTGGGTATGGAAATCTTGTCAGTGGTGTTTGGGTATTCAATATGTGCTCCTGCCCCTCCATTCTTTATGGCATTGTGTGCAGATCCGTCTGTATACACACGTATCCAGGTGTCACATGGATATTTGTCATCTAGCACACTAAGTGTGGCTGTTGATCTTACAAGGCTGCTTTGCATCTCACCATTCTGCACACCTTTCACTTCAGTCTGAATAGTTATATTGTGTATAATCTGCTTCTTTCCATGGTGTATGCTCTGGTACAGATGATAATGGAGCGACTACAGTTGGAAGGTCAGGTATCAGCTTATGCATACGTGGCCTGGTGAATGAAGCTGCTTCTTTTAAGCCGTCCTAATGCCAAGTTATTGAATCTGTCCTTCAGGGGATGGCTTACAGAGCTAAGGAATTTCTCTCCCATGGTCATGACCTTTGTGTCTCTACGTTCCTTTAGCGCTTGAACACCAACTATTTTCTGCATTTCTACTATTGGTGTGGACCTCATGGCACCTGTGATAATCCGTAGTGACTGATTTTGAACCTTGTCTAGATTATGCAGCGTAGTGTTTGATGCCGTGCACCACGCTGTTGAGCCATATTCTAAATGTGGTAGAATACTTTGCTGATATACATTCTTGAGGATTCTTTCACTAGCTACCCATGTGGTTCCACTTAATTTTCTTAATATGGCTAGTTTTCTTCTGGCTTTTGCTTCTGCACTGTTGATGTGTTGCTTTCAAGTCAGTTTTGAGTCAAGAGTCACTCCTAAGTAAGTGGGTTAGTTGCCCATCCTTAAGGATATTTCATTTACAAAGATCTTACCTGCTTTCTGTTTAGATGAGAGAGTGAACAGAGTGGTACTTGATTTCTCTGTGTTGATACTTACACACCACTTGTTTGTCCATGATGTCAAGATGTCTGCTGCTCTTTGGAGTCTCTGTGTAGCAACTGTCGCATATTCATCTGTACACCACATGACCAGATCATCTGCATACAGTGCCGCTTTGATTCCATAGGGAAGTTCCTTGACCAGGTCATTAATGAATACAAGGAATAGTGTAGGCGAAAGGACTCCTCCTTGTGGTAAACCGTGTCGCAGAAGTACTTTCTGGCTTTTGTGTCCATCCATTACTACTCTAGCTCTTCTATTGTGTAAATAGGACTTTATCCAGTTGTACAGTCTTCCATTCACATTGCGGTTTCTTAGTTTCCACAGCAGACCTTTTTTCCATACTTTATCAAAGGCTTTCTTTAGGTATATACACGCTGCTAGTACAAAGTTTTTCTCTTGGAATGCATCCTCAATCTCTTGAGAGAGATAGGTCACTTGATCTTCCGTACTGTAGTACTGCCTAAATCCTGCTTGTTGTGGAACGAGAAGGTTTTCACTTTCTAGGTACCATTTTAGCCTCAGGTCAATGATGCGTTCCATCGTTTTGCATAGGCAGTTAGTGAGACTGATTGGCCTGTAGCTGGAGGCAGTATCACTGTTTTTCCCTGGCTTTAGCAGTGGTACCATGCTTGCTTCCTTCCAGATTTGAGGTAACTTACCTGTGCTCCAGCACATATTGAAAATATCCAACAGCTTTCCCATTGCTGCCATTCCCAGGTTCTTGATCATTTCATTGGACACTCCATCTGGTCCTGGTGATTTCCTTGGTTTCAGTTTACTGACTGCTAGGTCTAACTCGCTGCGTGTGATTGGTGCATCCATGACCTCCACTTTTCTGACTTGTTCCTCTTCTTTCTGTGGGTCAGTGCGCACTGCACGCTCTTTCTCTGGATGGATATCAATGTTGCAGTCCTGTGCAAACATGCGAGCAAAGTCATCTGCTACCTTCCTACCTGTAAGAGTTTTCCCATCCTCTATTAGTGTAATCTTTGTACTTCTTCCAGTACTCTCATCATTTAACTGTTTGATTAGTTTCCACAGTTTCCTTCCATCCTTTTCAAAGTTTAGGGACTCTGTTTTCTCTCTCCAACTTTCCTGTCTGGCTTGCAGCTTGGCTCTCTGAAATTTGGCCTTAGAATGTTGGTAATTATTGTGGTGTTCTTGGCATGGTCTATTTTCTGCTTGCTTTCGAGCTGCTTCCACATCATCATGGAGTTTTCCCAGCTCACTAGACCAGTATGGTTTATAGTCCCTACGAGCTCCTCTGGGAATGGTTTCACGAGCGGCTTGAAGGATACAAGCATTGAATTCCTTCACTATTATGCTAATATCCTTACCTTCTATGGACAGCTGTCCCACTAGGATACCTGTACGATGTCTGTACATTGTCCAGTTTGCTTTTTTATAGTTCCATCTGGGGAGAGGGCTACTGGTGTTAAGGAGTTCATTTTCTATTGTCAAGAAGACTGGTCGATGGTCGCTACCTCCAAGTTGTTTTCCAACTTCACGTGTAATGTTCCACTTCAGATCTGGAGAGTGGAATGCCAGATCTGGTGTTGAGGTTGTACGCCAAGCCCTTGAGTAAAATTGGGGGATCCATTGGCTAGTTTATCAGGAGAAGTCCATTATCATCCTGCCAGCTCTCAACTTCCTCTCCTCGCTTGTCTATGTGGTCATAGCCCCAGCTCTGGGAATGGCTGTTAAAATCGCCACAGACCATCAGTCTCTCTTTGTGTGGGATTGTTTCTAAAGCAAGTGGGCGGTCATTAGGACAGTAATAGTTAAGGAGGTGGAAATCTGTATTACTACTTTTTAGATGGATCATCTGATATTCGGCTCCTTCCATGAACACTCCCACCTGACGTGCGCTGATGTTATTCTTAACAAGTGTGAGTACTCCTCCTTTTCTTCTGTCCTGTCGGTCTGATCTAAAACACTGGTAGCCTCTGATTTTAAAGGCGCCATCTTTGGTTAGGTGTGTCTCCTGTATGCAGCATATACCTACCTGCTCTGCAAAAAGTATGTTCTCTAGTTCCATCTTTTTGCTATAGCCATCTCTAACGCTGCTGACACCCTTAGCATTCCACTGCATTATTTTAAGTTCTTGCTTTTTGGCTGTTTTCTTCCGTTGTATTTTGTGGCCAGTAGCTCTACTCTCATGTCTCCTGACTCCACAAGACGAACTGAGAGGACCTCCAGTAGCATTGGGTGGACCCTTTCGAGGCAGGGGGCCCGGCACTGCACCTGCCTGGTTAGTCTTCACAGGGCGAGCACCATGTTTGAAAACTGCAGATAGAGACATTCATTAGCGATAATGCGTGTTACCCTGATTTTTGCGATGCGCCTTTTGGCTGGGTAACTCCGACTTCAGCACCTTTCCTTGCTAGGGCAGACTGTGGTCTTGCTCGAACTGCCATGAAGACAGTGTAGGCTGGCCTGGCCAAAACTTTGTTTTCCAGCCTCTGGTGGCTGTATCTAAGTCCCTTCTCCATGTCAGATGGTTCGGAGACAGTTCCACAAAGACACTCTGACTTTGAGATGAGGAATCTGATGAGTGCTTCAACGATATCCATTTCCCGCCACCCATTGTCTACTGGCTCTGTTTTGTTTACATCATTCTGATAGCCATTGTTGTAAAGACCTATAGGCTTGTCACGTCCTGGATTCATTGGTTTCACACCAGACTTCCCTCATCCCCGCCAGAGATCTCCATGTCCCCATCTGTCCACCAACCTGACGTTACATTTTACAAAAATAACAATTACAATTAGTGTTGATTGCTACAAGTTTCTGGGCTACAGAAGTAGGTCAGAGTTTTTAAACAAACAGATCTATGTTCCCTGTCTCACAAACACTATGTTAAGATAAGTGTGCTCTTTACACAGTTATTCCCAGGGGATTCTGTAGTCAAATGATAACAAATTTTGTATATCCGTCATAACAGGCCATATGTCACTGTAATATTTAAAATTGATAATGACTATACTTTAGATGCATGCTACACCAGTTTTTATGCAACAGTCAAATAATAAAATCTAAATTCTCGGTAAGTATCTGGAAAATATTTCGAAAGTACACAAATGAAAAGATGGGTATCGTAGAGCTCTACAATTTATATAACAGAGAATTTAATAAGCAATACATACTGACTGTAGGAATCCCAGACATATCAGATGTGGGGAGCAAGAAAAGATAAGAAAACATAATTAATTCTAATGTTCGCCTCCGTTAATCTGTTTTCAAAGTGTTATAGAAAAAACATTTAATTCAAAATATACAATTCTAGAAAAAATAAACATGTTTTAATAATCCACAAACAAACTTTGCTGAGTGACAGAAATAATAAATCAAAACAACAAATTATGTCAGGCTGCTTGCAAGTAACATGATCAGATTATAGACATTATATAGAAAGAGTTAAATTGTTGTGTATGTTATATTTGCACGTGATGCGACGTGTAATGCATAATTCTATACTATAGTGCAAAACTTAGTGGGGTTAAAGTTCACAACTGGGGACAATAAGGGGGAGGGACATGACCAAAACCCACCTGAAATCCCAACCCATGGCCAGTGTACTTCCGTGTTGGGGTGGCCATATCAAAAATAGCACTACAACCCAGGATCTCCCTCATACAGATACCATATGCCAGTCATGTACCACACCATATACATCTACACATCACACCATATACTTCCACACATCACATCATATACTTCCACACATCACGCCATATATTTTCACACATCACACCATATACTTCCACACATCACACCATATACTTCCACACATCACATCATATACTTCCACACATCACAGAAAATATGGAATATATATTACCAAGTCATAAATTTAATTACATCTATTTTATTGACACGCTACGCATGGCATGAGACGGCAGCACAGACATAACACAAGCAGGACGTCGTCAGCGAGTATCATGTGACCATCAAGGCGTGACATAACTACACGTCATTTATATAACCAAGAAACACTAAATTAATATACCAGACTTGCCAGGGTTCCTCTGCTCCTACTGACCAGTGTATATTTATTCAACTATATATATATATATAGATATATATATATATATATATATATACATATATCGATGGTGCCAAATGTGCTTATGAATCTGCAGTCCTTCTGCAAAACTACACCACGCTCTCCTTCTGACTTATACCATGTGCCACTGCACTTATTTGTCTCACGGCTAATCTGTCTGTACTATCCACAATACATGAATTCAATGTACTAACCTACTATTCTGTCGCTCTCTCAATCCAGGAAATTCAGTGTACTAACTTACTGTTATCTCGCTCCCTCAATCCATGAAATTCAATGTACTAACTTTCTGTTATCTCGCTCCCTCAGTCCATGATATTTAATGTACTAACGTAGTGTTATCTCGCTCCCTCAATCCATGAAATTCAATGTACTAACGTAATGTTATCTCCCTTCCTCAATTCATGAAATTCATTGTACTAATGTACTGTTATCTCGCTCCCTCAATTCATGAAATTCAATGTACCAACGTAGTGTTATCTCGCTACTTCAATCCAAGATATGTAGTGTACTAACGAACTGTTATCTCGCTCCCTCAATCCATGAAATTCAATGTACTAACTTACTGTTATCTCGTTAACTCAATCCATGAAATTCAATGTACTAACTTACTGTTATCTCCTTAACTCAATCTATGAAATTCAATGTACTAACGTACTGTTATCTCGCTACCTCAATCCAAGAAATTTAGTGTACTAACGTACTGTTATCTCGCTCCCTCAATCCATTAAATTCAATGTACTAACTTACTGTTATCTCGCTCGCTCAGTCCATGAAAGTTAATGTACTAACTTACAATTATCTCGCTCCTTCAATTCATGAAATTCAATGTACTAACGTAGTGTTATCTCGCTAACTCAATCCAAGAAATTTAGTGTACTAACGTACTGATATCTCGCTAACTAATCCATGAAATTCAATGTACTAACGTACTCTCATCTCGCTCGCTCAATCCGGAAATACAATGTACTAACCTACTGTTATCTCGCTCCCTCAATCCATGAAATTCAATGCACGAAAGAACTGTTATCGCACTCCCTCAATCCGTGAATTTCAATGTACTAACGTACTGTTATTACGCTATATCAATCTATGAAATACAATGTACTAACTTACTGTTATCTCGCTCCCTCAATCCATAAAATTTAATGCACTAACGGACTGATATCTCGCACCATCAGTCCATGAAATTCAATGTACTAACGTCTTGTTATCTCGCTATATCAATCCATGAAATTCAATGTACTAATTTAGTATTATCTCGCTCCCTCAATCCATGAAATTCAATGTACTAACGTACTGTTTTCTCGCTCCATCAATCCATGAAATTCAATGTACTAACGTCTTGTTATCTCGTTATATCAATCCATGAAATTCAATGTACTAATTTAGTGTTATCTCGCTACCTCAATCCATGAAATTCAATGTACTAACGTACTGTTTTCTCGCTCCCTCAATCCATTAAATTTAATGTACTAATTTTGTGTTATCTCGCTCGCTCAATCAATTAAATTCATTGTACTAACGTACTGTTATCTCGCTCCCTCAATCCATGAAATATAATGTACTAAAGTACTGTTATCTCGCTACCTCAATCCAAGATATGTAGTGTACTAACGAACTGTTATCTCGCTCCCTCAATCCATGAAATTCAATGTACTAACTTACTGTTATCTCGTTAACTCAATCCAGGAAATACAATGTACTAACGTACTGTTATCTCGCTACCTCAATCCAAGAAATTTAGTGTACTAACGTACTGTTATCTCGCTCCCTCAATCCATTAAATTCAATGTACTAACTTACTGTTACCTCGCTCGCTCAATCCATGAAAGTTAATGTACTAACTTACAATTATCTCGCTCCCTCAATTCATGAAATTCAATGTACTAACGTAGTGTTATCTCGCTAACTCAATCCAAGAAATTCAGTGTACTAACGTACTGTTATCTCGCTCCCTCAATCCATGAAATTCAATGTACTAACTTACTGTTATCTCCCTGACTCAATCCATGATATACAATGTATTAATGTAGTGTCATCTCGCTAACTCAATCCATGAAATTCAATGTACTAACGTACTGTCATCTCGCTCGCTCAATCCGGAAATACAATGTACTAACCTACTGTTATCTCGCTCACTCAATCCATGAAATTCAATGCACGAAATAACTGTTATCGCACTCCCTCAATCCGTGAACTTCAATGTACTAACGTACTGTTATTACGCTATATCACTCTATGAAATTCAATGTACTAACTTACTGTTATTTCGCTCCCTCAATCCATAAAATTTAATGCACTAACGGACTGATATCTCGCACCATCAGTCCATGAAATTCAATGTACTAACGTCTTGTTATCTCGCTATATCAATCCATGAAATTCAATGTACTAATTTAGTGTTATCTCGCTCCCTCAATCCATGAAATTCAATGTACTAACGTAGTGTTATCTCGCTCCCTTAATCCATGAAATTTAATGTACTAACTTACTGTTATCTCGCTCACTCAATCCATAAAATTCAATGTACTAACGTAGTGTTAACTCGCTCCCTCAATCAATGAAATTCAATGTACTAACTTACTGTTATCTCGCTCCCTCAATCCATAAAATTCAGTGTACTAACTTACTGTTATCTTACTCTCTCAATCCATGAAATTCAATGTACTAACGGAGTGTTGTCTCGCTCCCTTAATCCATGAAATTTAGTGTACTAATGTAGTGTTATCTCGCTCCCTTAATCCATGAAATTTAGTGTACTAACGTAGCGTTATCCCGCTACCTCAATCCAGGAAATACAATGTACTAACGTACTGTTATCTCGCTACCTCAATCCAAGATATGTAGTGTACTAACGAACTGTTATCTCGCTCCCTCAATCCATGAAATTCAATGTACTAACGTACTGTCATCTCGCTCGCTCAATCCGGAAATACAATGTACTAACCTACTGTTATCTCGCTCCCTCATTCCATGAAATTCAATGCACGAAAGAACTGTTATAGCACTCCCTCAATCCGTGAACTTCAATGTACTAACTTACTGTTATTTCGCTCCCTCAATCCATAAAATTTAATGCACTAACGGACTAATATCTCGCACCATCAGTCCATGAAATTCAATGTACTAACGTCTTGTTATCTCGCTATATCAATCCATGAAATTCAATGTACTAATTTAGTGTTATCTCGCTCCCTCAATCCATGAAATTCAATGTACTAACGTAGTGTTATCTCGCTCCCTTAATCCATGAAATTTAATGTACTAACTTACTGTTATCTCGCTCCCTCAATCCATGAAATTCAATGTACTAACGTAGTGTTATCTCGCTCCCTCAATCCATAAAATTCAGTGTACTAACTTACTGTTATCGTGCTCCCTCAATGCATGAAATTCAATGTACTAACGTAGTGTTGTCTCGCTCCCTTAATCCATGAAATTTAGTATACTAACGTAGTGTTATCTCGCTCCCTTAATCCATGAAATTCAATGTACTAACGTAGTGTTATCTCGCTCCCTTAATCCATGAAATGCAATGTACTAAATTACTGTTATCTCGCTCCCTTAATCCATGAAATTCAGTGTACTAACGTAGTGTTATCTCGCTCCCTTAATCCATGAAATTCAGTGTACTAACGTAGTATTATCTCGCTCCCTTAATCCATGAAATTCAGTGTACTAACGTACTGTTATCTCTCTTCCAGCTCTGCACTAGATTCAAGCCCACACACACAACTTTTGATTCTTACTTCTGTAGCCTGACCAGGGAATCGGAAGATACATAAATTATCCATGTACTTGAAGATACTGTGGACCTTGATAGGTGCACATCCAGATATGGGGATAAACATGAATCTGATCAACTCTCCTCCTGCCATGAGAAGAGACATAATTTCACAACACACATGATTTTCCGTTACATCATTTACATCGACAATATGAATCGGCTGGACTGAGTATGTCAGACGACTGGACTCGGCCGCCGTTGAGTCTAATGATAATAATTCATTGCCATTCTGTGTCCGTTATATATATATATATATCCCGTCTTCGTATTCGTCATGTGACAAGCCGGGTGAGGCAGTTTTGCTCCAGCCACTGAGAGAGCGGCTTGTCCACAATAGTACACGAATTTAAAAACCGAACTTCACTGAGCATAACAGATATATTTTCAAAGAGTAATACAAGTGTAATAAAAAAAAAAATTCGTTGCAGCGTTAATAATTTGATTGCTACATATTTAATTTTGTAAGCTTTATCAAGAATGCATATTTAATTCTAGAGATTGTATAATACATTACTTTGTTCACTTTGCGTAGCTATTCTTGTAATTAAAATGTCTATTTGGCAGGCATTGTAGGATAGTAAACATCCTGTCTCTCTGAACCTAGGTCTTGTTTGTCAGTCGGGAGGTTTGATCTCTGGCTTGAAATATCTGAGTGCACGAACTCTGAGACTGCTGGTGGTAAAGATTTTCACTTCCTATCACCTTACATGTCCCGTATGTCTGTCACGTTTAAATCTCGCTCTTTGTTTCAAGAGATTGTTAGTGAAAAAAGGATAGACTGTCAGAGTGTAACAGGTAACATATCACACGAAATGTTTCTCTGCATTTTTCATAAACAGAAAACATTTTTCAGCTGAACAGCTGAGATTTAAGAATTCTAGAGGTTCTAATGACAGTTATTGCCGGAGGTGGGGTGGAGAATTCGATCTCCACTCTAACGGCGTGCGTCTCAAACATCCTCTGGCAGTCAAGTCCAGCTCCTGGCCTTCCCGTGGCAGAACTGTTTAAACTGACAGGAGAAGGGGCGAGGGCGAATATCTGGCGCCTGAAAACCAGTTACTTAGGGTAGATGAGTGGCACGTTTGGTAGCTCATCTACCGCTGTTGGCGAGATCTTCAGCTGCCGTGCCTGGAGCGGTGCTCCTCCCGGCCAATGAAGAAAGGTGCAAATGAGGTTGCCGCGCAGCATCACTGCGGAAAAGGCGGTAGAAAGGATAAAGAGAAGCAAACAGTCAAATTACGGCACCTCTGGTCTGGAGGTCGGCCACGTCCTGAGTGCAGTCATATCGGGTGAAATGCATGAAGCAGCTTATCCCAGAGGTTAAGACACTGCTGGCGAGACTCTTCGAATGACGCGCGTGGAGTGAAGCTCCTCCCGGTCAAGGAAGAAAATGCGGAAAAGAAATAAAGGTTGCTGTGCGGCGCCGATGTGAAAAGGTGGTGGAAAGGATAAAGTGAAGTTTAATCGATATGTCCAGTAGTATCGCTACGAGAGCTATACCACGGCACCTCTGCTCTAAAGGCCGGCCACGTCCGAAATACACCTACACTGGTGAAATATGCCTACACCGGCACACACCAGGGGTGGAACTTGATGGCTAGACATGTCATGCCACCTCCGCTCTAGAGGTCGGTAACGCCTGATATACACCCACACTGGTGAATTTTGCCTAAACCGGCTCACACCAGGGGTGAATCTTGAAGGCTACGCATGTCACAGTACCTCTGCTCTAGAGGTCGGTCACGTCCCAAACACGCCCATACTGGGATAATGCCTAAACCGACTCCAACCAGGGGTGGAAGTCACTAGTGGCGAGGATTCGTCCTCCTGGACAAAAGCTCCATCCTGGTCACAACTAGGAAGGGTATTGGCCACGACTGCAAAATGCTGAAGTCGGGGACACTGGATCAGGGCAGTCTAGATAGGCAACCACCTCTCACCCGGCGGGAATGTTTGGGTATCCTATTCACGCTGAGGTTTTCCGGTGAGAAAGTCCAACTCTGGACTGGATGGGCAACCACCTCTCACCCGACGGTGATACACGGGTATCTCAAAACACGTCGAGGTTTTCCGGTGAGAAAGTCCAACTCTGGCCTGGGTGGGCTACCGCCTCTCACCCAGCGGGGATGCACTGATATCCTAAACACGTCGAGGTCTTCCGGTGAGAAAGTTCAACACTAGACTAAAGTGGTACAACGAAAACCACGGTGTCACGCATTCCGCTTCTGAAACCCACCAAGAATACAGACTAAAGCCCTGCGATACTCTGAACCTCTTGTGGTCCTCTCGGAGATCTCATGTGGTCCTTTCGGGGACCACACAGGAGACCACGGGACCTAACGAGGACCACAGGCGTAAATTCAGTAGGATCACAGGGCGGTCTTGGTGGTAGAAGCGAAGGAAGAAGAAGAAGAAGAATTATAGAAACATTAGAGGATCTCGTAGTCTGTTTCTGTAGTAACTGTGTTCTCTGACACTGATAGTTACATACACCAGACTGATAATATTGGATGTAATATTTAATAATAATAATTTTTATGCCATAGATGCATGATTACACCAGTTTTTGTGCAACTTTCTGATAAGTGAAGTTAAATTTTCAGTCAATATCTGCAAACTATTTTCAACATTATGGTAAATTATCTTTTGGAAATATACCAAGAAACCCAAATACCAATCATGGAAAGTTAAATTAATTTAGAGAAGACCGTATTGGAAGGATACATAATGGGAAAAAGAAAGAGAGGAAGACCAAAACGAAGATGGCTGCAAGATATCGTTGACGATCTGCAAATAGATGCAGCAGCAGCAGACCATCTTGCTCACAACCGAGAGGCCTACAGGAGTGCTGTTTGGGAGGCAAAGTTCCGCAAGGGACATGCAAATGAATGAATGAATGAATTTTCAACGGAAGCAACTGTTATGATAAGCATTGTATATCTGTGCAGTTTAAATAAGAGAGAATTAAAAAAAAAAACAGTACGTACGGGCTGTAGCAATGTCAGATGTTTAAGATGTGTGGAGAAATAAAAAACAAGAAAATAAAATTAATGATAATGGTCGCCTCATTTAATCAGTTAACACTCAGTGATTTAGAAACAAATTTATGTCATTATAATTATGTTCTTGAAAAAAAAAAACAAGCGTGGCTATGAGACTAAAGTTTCATTTTGTCTGGCATTGTATGACATTGAAAAAAAGTATCGACTAAACATGTAACTTGCTTATGGCCTGAGAGAGTGAAATGTTGAAGATTTGAAGTCTGGGTTACAATATCTGACTGCAGGTACAGTACACTAAGACTGTCCGTTGTGAAATTGTTATCTATCCATCTTCACTCATATCGTCATATCGTGCATTGTCTGTTGCACTCAGTCTTAAAATTTGGAACTTCCTTGCAAATCAAAACTCTGAAGACAATTTTATAAAAAAGGCTGTAAAACTAGCAGTATAAATAAGTAAGACTGAGATGCAAAAAGACTAGCAGATAGATAGATAGATAGATAGATAGATAGATAGATAGATAGATAGATAGACAGATAGATAGATAGATAGATAGATAGATAGATAGATAGATAGATAGATAGATAGATAGATAGATAGATAGATAGATAGACAGACAGATAGATTAGATTAGAATCGTTAACAAGTAAAGAAAAAAAAGAAAACATCTGCGTTTACTTAATCTGTTTCACGAATAGGAGAAACATTCGCGTCTTGTGCCAATATTTTCTTGTCTCTCTTGGGTATTAGGATCTTCAGAATGTATGATCTCTAATCCTGAGAACTAAATGCAGCCTAGAAAACAGCAGCTGTAACATTTTTTATCTCTAATCCTAAGAACTAAATACAGCCTAGAAAACAGCAGCTGTAACATTTTTTATCTCTAATCCTGAGAACTAAATACAGCCTAGAAAACAGCAGCTGTAACATTTTTTATCTCTAATCCAGAGAACTAAATACAGCCTAGAAAACAGCAGCTGTAACATTTTTTATCTCTAATCCAGAGAACTAAACACAGTCTAGAAAACAGCAGCTGTAACATTTGATATTGACGGTAATTCCTTTTTTCAGACACATGCTCCAGCAGTTCTTCTTAAAACATTCAAATAAATGAATTGCGAGTTCAGTCATAAGCTGGAAAGTATTTCTAACTTAAATAAAATGTAATGTGTTGCATGTGACAGATGTGTGCAGTTTAACTTCAACAATAAAAACTGCTATATATCTGTAGAAACTGCTGACAACTTTAAATCTTTACGCAGAAAATTTGTACAATAAACAAAATTAGCTAGAATTCTTGTCTCTGGTAATCAGTTTTAAATTTTGGTATAAAGACATTTTAATACTAGTAAAATTTTCACTATATATATATAGAAAAGAAAAGAAAATATCTTTGTTTCATCTACACAAAAGTATGGCTGAATCACATAGCTAATCATGTGGAACTGTCCTCTGTATCATGCATTTAGCAAGTAGAATTATAAGAAACTGAATATATCAAAAGTGTTAAATATGTGCTATTTTTCAAGCATCTAACGCATCTTTACGGAAACAAAATATGAATGTGTGAAGTTGATCAATTGTTTTATAGCACATAAGACTGAGAGTAAGCTTTATATATTTGTTGCAGTAAACATGCAGTAGTAATTTGATATTGATGAAATGTTGACTGTTATTATGTCTTCTTTCACATACGATATATTATTTACATGCACATTTAAATTTTGCATTAAAATGACAACAAAATGCACATAATTGTCATAATTGTGTATACGTAACTGATGTTTAGAGTGTCAGAATCTTTTCATCATTTCTAAGTATATAGTGTCAGGGTCAGATACACTAGAACGCAAGTGTTTCACCACACCAGCTATTTATGTTATAAGAGTCAGCGTCAAGTTATCACATAACGTATGTTATAAGAGTCAGCGTCAAGTTATCACATAACGTATGTTATAAGAGTCAGCGTCAAGTTATCACATAACGTATGTTATAAGAGTCAGCGTCAAGTTATCACATAACGTATGTTATAAGAGTCAGCGTCAAGTTATCACATAACGTATGTTATAAGAGTCAGCGTCAAGTTATCACATAACGTATGTTATAAGAGTCAGCGTCAAGTTATCACATAACGTATGTTATAAGAGTCAGCGTCAAGTTATCACATAACGTATGTTATAAGAGTCAGCGTCAAGTTATCACATAACGTATGTTATAAGAGTCAGCGTCAAGTTATCACATAACGTATGGTATGATTCGGTCTCTTAACGCTGTTGTCTCTGATTGATGTCTGCAAACTCGGTCTGGTACAAAATTCTTCTTTTATTTAAACTAATCGTCGGCCAGCAACTGTAGCTGTGAAAATTGACAGGAATTCTGTTTCAGAAAGATGTTTCAACATTTTGTCTGCAGAATTCAAATATTGGAAAGAAACATTCGATTAAGAGCTTGAAAATTTACAAAAAGAAAAGATACACCAATAGTGAACAGCGATGCGTTCAGTTTAACCTAATGGAAATTGCACAATACATACCGCCAGCTGGAATCATTGAGAATTAAAATTGTGTTGAGAAATAAATAGGAAATAAGAAATCCAATTCTACTTCTCGACTCTCGTAAACACTTTCAGGTACAGCTTAGATCATAAAACCTATTGTAAAATGTTCACATTTTCTTAAAATGAAATTGAAAACGTTTCGTTTCTCCTCTATATAAAAACGTAGAAGAATCACACTATTAAACTAATGTCTATGTCATGCACATAATACCTAGAATTGTCAGAAAATAATGAAACTCTTGAAGTGTGTTCTTGCACTAATCAGAACAAATTTTAACGGAAAACTGCATTTAAACTTTAAATGATCATACTTTTTAATAGAAAATTAATTTATGAATAGAATTCTGAAATTAGATAAGTATTTCTTGTATTAAAACGTGCTCCTGTGTTGTGATAGTCATGAAATTATGGGCTGTCATTATTTCTCTTTTCTCTCCCAGTAGTAAACTACATTAGTCTCATATTCACTGTGTAATTTTGTAGTCAATGTATAACAGATTTTATATATCTGTCATAATTTGACATTGCTAATTGTAATATTTAATACTGATAATAACTATACTACAGATGAATGATCTACTAGTTTTTGTGCAACATTCAAGTAAGTAAATTTACATGTTGGATGAATTATCTTCCAGATATTTTCAAAGTATACAAGTGTTTGACTGAGAATTAAAGAAGCAGTACATACCGACTGTAGGAATCCCAGATATATCAAATGTGGGGGACAATAAAAGAGAAGAAAACATAATTAATGTTAATGCTCGCATCTGTTAATTAGTTTACATTAATTGTTTTAGAAACTATATTTAGTTAAGAATATAAATTTGAATAAAAATAAACAGATCTTTATTATCCACGCACACTTTGCTGAGTGACAGAGATAATAAATTGAAACTACCAATTATGTCAGGCTACTTGCAAGTAACATGATACGATTATAGAAAGTATATAGAAACGTGTTGTGTATGTTATATATGCACGTGATGCGATGTGTAATTCTGTACTATAGCACGTGTAATTAAACAATGAACTACATGTGTATATGATAGTATCATTGAAAAAAAAAAAAAATTTTAATTTAAAAAGTATCAGTACAGTGCTAATCATTTGATTGTTACACGTTTAATTTGGTAATCATTATCAACAATGTATTTTTCAATGTACAGATTGTGTAATAAATTAGTTTGATCACTTATCGTAACTATTCTTTTAACTAACATTTCTATGTGGCAGGCATTGTAGGGAAGTAAGTAGTGTGTCTCTCTAAACCTAGGACTTGTTATCAATCTGGAGGTTCGAACCCGAGCTTGAAACATCTGGGTCAACGAACCCTAAGACTGTTGGTGGTGAAGATTTCGTCTACCTATCACCTTAAATGTCATCCAAGTCTGTCACATTTAGTGATGTATAGATCTCTCATTTGTTTCAAGAGATTGTTTGTGAACAAGGGACAGAATGTCAGAGTGTAACAGGTAACATATCAAACGAAATGATTCTCCGCATTTTTTGACACACAGAAAACATGTTTCTACAGATATCCTGTTATTTAAGAATAATAGAAACATTAGACCTTCTTGTAATCAATTTTCACTGAGCGTTGTTCGATATAAGTTTCTGTATTAACTGTGTTCGCTGACACAGCGGCCATACAATTTTGGATGTGATATTTAATACTGATAGTAATTATGCTATAGATATGTAGTACACCAGTTTCTGTGCAACTTTCTGATAAGTGAATTTAAAATTTCAATCAATATCTGCACAGTATTTTCAACAGAAGCAATTGTTATGATAAACATTGTATTTATGTGTAGTTTAAGTAAGATAGAATTTAAAAACCAATACGAACATTCTGTACCAATCCCAGATGTATAAGGTTATGGAGAAATAAAAAAAAAACACTATTAATGATAATGCTCGCCCCAGTTAATCAGCTTTCACTCAGTGATTTATAAACTAATTTATGTCATTTTAATTATATTCTTGAAAAAAACAAAAGAGCGCAGTTGAGAGTCTAAAGTTTCAATTTCCGGCCATTTTGTATGGAGTAAATAAAGTATCTACTAAACCTGTAACTTGTTTATGACTTGAGAGAGTGAAATGTTGTAGGTTCGAAGACAGGCTTCAAATATCTGAGTGTAGGTACAGTAAACTAAGACTGTCCATGGTGAAGCTTTTATCTACTCATCTTAGTACATATCCTGCAAGACTGCTGCTCTCAGTATAAAACAATAGAACTAGTAGTAAAAGTAAATACAGAGTGAGATACATAAAGATGGACAGACAGACAGACAGACAGACAGATAGATAGATAGATAGATAGATAGATAGATAGATAGATAGATAGATAGATAGATAGATAGATAGATAGATAGATAGATAGATAGATAGATAGATAGATAGATAGAAATCTTGAATAATAAGGAAAAACAGAAACAGAAAATTCATTCATCCATTCATTTGCATGTCCCTTGTGGAACTTTGCTTCCCAAACAGCACTCCTGTAGGCCTCTCGGTTGTGAGCAAGATGGCCTTCTGCTGCTGCATCCGTTTTTAAAAGTTTTCTCTCTTTAATCCTCTTTACTAGCCAGCCTTCTTCAATATTAAGTTCTTGTAATATAGATATATATGTTCTTTTTTGTGTCCACGATCTTTGGATAACTTTTCTGTAGCATTTACATTCAAAGGCATTTATGTGTTTCTCAGCTGTTTTGTTAAGTGTCCAGGTCTCACAGGCATATGTAGCGAAGGGAAAGATGCATGCCCTTAAAAATCTTATTTTTGTGGTTCTGTCTGCTCCTCTCCACAGATTCTTTAATTGTTTTACTCTCTGAAGAGCGATAGATGTCCTCTTTTTAATTTCCCTCATTGTATCTCCATTATTAGTTAGTAGTGATCCAAGATATTCAAATCTCTCCATTTCTTCCAGTTTCTCCTCATTGATACACATTTCAGCTGCCTTGTTTGTTTTGTCAGTTGTCATCAATTTAGTTTTCTTTACATTAAGATAGAGGTTCTGCTCTTCGCTGTTCTTACGGGCTGATATAATTAGTTTTTCCATTCCTTTTTGTGTTGTGGACAGTAATACTGTGTCATCAGCATATCTAATCTCTGGTATTTCATAACCTCCAATTATTATGGCATCGTAATATTCTTTGTCTACATCTTCTCTAACATTCCTCATTATATTTTCGGTATACAAGTTAAATAAGTAGGGTGACACTATGCACCTCTGATGGACCCCTTGTTTTATGTCAAACCAAGTTGTTGTTTCACCATTTATTCTTACTGCTGCTTGTTGGTCTAGATATAGCAGTGATGTTAATTGTATCAAATGTGTTGGAAATCCCATTTTTTCTATTATTTCTCAAAGTTTGTGGTATTGTACACAATCAACTGCCTTTGAGTAGTCTATAAAGGCTAAATATAGATTCAGATTAAACTCTCTGCATTTCTCTATTATTAATCTTAGATTGAATATATGATCTCTTGTTCCTCTTCTTTGCCTGAAAGCAGCTTGGACCATACTGACTTCTTCTATTTTCTTTCGAAGTCTACCCATTATGATTTGTAACAGAATTTTACAGCATGACTAATCAGAAAATTTATATTTAAATATCTATTAATAAAATGTAATGAGAGAAAACTTCAATATTTTGGACACATTAAACGTCATGATAATTAAGACCGTATTGGAAGGATACATAATGTGAAAAAGAAAGAGAGGAAGACCAAAACAAAGATGGCTGCAAGACATCGTTGACGATCTGCAAATGGATGCAGCAGCAGCAGGCCATCTTGCTCACAACCGAGAGGCCTACAGGAGTGCTGTTTGGGAGGCAAAGTTCCGCAGGGGACATGCAAATGAATGAATGAATGAATGAGTCGTACGCGTATGTCACAAGTGTGTAGTTTAAATTCAGAAAGTAAAATCTTCCATTTATCTGTAGAATCTGCTGACAATTTAAGATGTGCAGATAACAAAATTTGTAAAATTAGATAAAAATGTCATAATTCTTGTCTGTGATGATCAGTTTTAGTGTGCTGATATAAAAACAAATTTAATACCTAAAAAGTGTCACTATGTACGAGTAGAAATGAAATTTAAACCTCTTTCTTATCTACAGAAAAGTATGGCTTAATCGCGCAGTAACTCATGTGTAACCATCATCTGCATGTCCCTTGTGGAACTTTGCTTCCCAAACAGCACTCCTGTAGGCCTCTCGGTTGTGAGCAAGATGGCCTTCTGCTGCTGCATCCGTTTTTAAAAGTTTTCTCTCTTTAATCCTCTTTACTAGCCAGCCTTCTTCAATATTAAGTTCTTGTAATATAGATATATATGTTCTTTTTTGTGTCCACGATCTTTGGATAACTTTTCTGTAGCATTTACATTCAAAGGCATTTATGTGTTTCTCAGCTGTTTTGTTAAGTGTCCAGGTCTCACAGGCATATGTAGCGAAGGGAAAGATGCATGCCCTTAAAAATCTTATTTTTGTGGTTCTGTCTGCTCCTCTCCACAGATTCTTTAATTGTTTTACTCTCTGAAGAGCGATAGATGTCCTCTTTTTAATTTCCCTCATTGTATCTCCATTATTAGTTAGTAGTGATCCAAGATATTCAAATCTCTCCATTTCTTCCAGTTTCTCCTCATTGATACACATTTCAGCTGCCTTGTTTGTTTTGTCAGTTGTCATCAATTTAGTTTTCTTTACATTAAGATAGAGGTTCTGCTCTTCGCTGTTCTTACGGGCTGATATAATTAGTTTTTCCATTCCTTTTTGTGTTGTGGACAGTAATACTGTGTCATCAGCATATCTAATCTCTGGTATTTCATAACCTCCAATTATTATGGCATCGTAATATTCTTTGTCTACATCTTCTCTAACATTCCTCATTATATTTTCGGTATACAAGTTAAATAAGTAGGGTGACACTATGCACCTCTGATGGACCCCTTGTTTTATGTCAAACCAAGTTGTTGTTTCACCATTTATTCTTACTGCTGCTTGTTGGTCTAGATATAGCAGTGATGTTAATTGTATCAAATGTGTTGGAAATCCCATTTTTTCTATTATTTCTCAAAGTTTGTGGTATTGTACACAATCAACTGCCTTTGAGTAGTCTATAAAGGCTAAATATAGATTCAGATTAAACTCTCTGCATTTCTCTATTATTAATCTTAGATTGAATATATGATCTCTTGTTCCTCTTCTTTGCCTGAAAGCAGCTTGGACCATACTGACTTCTTCTATTTTCTTTCGAAGTCTACCCATTATGATTTGTAACAGAATTTTACAGCATGACTAATCAGAAAATTTATATTTAAATATCTATTAATAAAATGTAATGAGAGAAAACTTCAATATTTTGGACACATTAAACGTCATGATAATTAAGACCGTATTGGAAGGATACATAATGTGAAAAAGAAAGAGAGGAAGACCAAAACAAAGATGGCTGCAAGACATCGTTGACGATCTGCAAATGGATGCAGCAGCAGCAGGCCATCTTGCTCACAACCGAGAGGCCTACAGGAGTGCTGTTTGGGAGGCAAAGTTCCGCAGGGGACATGCAAATGAATGAATGAATGAATGAGTCGTACGCGTATGTCACAAGTGTGTAGTTTAAATTCAGAAAGTAAAATCTTCCATTTATCTGTAGAATCTGCTGACAATTTAAGATGTGCAGATAACAAAATTTGTAAAATTAGATAAAAATGTCATAATTCTTGTCTGTGATGATCAGTTTTAGTGTGCTGATATAAAAACAAATTTAATACCTAAAAAGTGTCACTATGTACGAGTAGAAATGAAATTTAAACCTCTTTCTTATCTACAGAAAAGTATGGCTTAATCGCGCAGTAACTCATGTGTAACCATCATCTGTTTTCTGCTTGTAGCAACCAGAATTATTTTCTTTTTCTTATACAGCTTTCCTGGGTATTAAGTCACATTACATCATATAAAGTTCGCCTCCATTCCTCTCTATTCTTAATCTTCTCTCTCCAGTTGGTAGCACCAATTTCTTTTATATCCTCTTCTATGTTGTCTTTTCATCTCTGTATTGGTCTATCCCTTGGTCTTATTTCCTTCATCTCTTGTGCATACATCATTTTCGTTTGTCTGTTCTCTTCCACTCTTTCTACATGGCCCAGCCAGCGTTGTCTGTTCTGTTTGAAGACATTTATAATTCGTTTAGATTTAAATAAGCTGTTCAGTTTAGTGTTTTTTCTAGCTCTCCATTCTCCACTGTTGGTATCATTTGTAGGCCTACTAAGTTCATCTGCTAATTCGTTAGCTGGCCGTTGTTTGTACAAGTTTCGTATATTCTGTGTTCGAAAGCCCATAATATTTTTGATGTTCCAGGGTAGTGATCTATTTTTATCTATCCAATTCATTCGAGGCTGTTCCACTAATTTTTTTCTTACAGAGATGGTGCCGTCGGTCCCATGCTCCAATCCCCAGACTGGAGGATCAGGGAGAAAGTTTCGTTAGACCCATACCCGGGCAGACCTTCCCTGCTTGGCTGGACCTGCCAGGAGTTAAACTCTCGCGGGTAAAGCTCTGGGGGTAGATCTGCCAGAAGTAAAACTCTCGCGGGTAAAGCTCTGGGGGTAGACCTGCCAGGAGTTAAACTCTCGCGGGTAAAGCTCTGGGGGTAGATCTGCCAGAAGTAAAACTCCCGCGGGTAAAGCTCTGGGGGTAGATCTGCCAGGAGTAAAACTCCCGCTGATAAAGCTCTGGAAGTAGATCTGCCAGGAGTAAAACTCAGTCTGGTAAAGCTCTGGGGGTAGATCTGCCAGGAGTATAACTCCCGCTGGTAAAGCTCTGGTGGTAGATCTGCCAGGAGTAAAATTCCCGCGGGTAAAGGTCTGGGGGTAGACCTGCCAGGAGTAAGATTCAGGGGATAAAGCTCTGGGGGTAGATCTGCAGGAGTAAAACTCACGGGGTTAAAGCGCTGGGGTTGGACCTGTCAGGATTAAAACTTCCGCAAGTAAAGCTCTGGGAGTAGATCTGACAGGAGTAAAACTCCTGCGGGTAAAGCTCTGGGGGTAGACGTGCCATGAGTAAAATTCCGGCGGTAAAGCTCTGGGGGTAGACGTGCCATGAGTAAAATTCCGGCGGTACAGCTCTGGGGGTAGACGTGCCATGAGTAAAATTCCCGCGGGTAAAGGTCTGGGGGTAGACATGCCAGGAGTAACAGTCCCGCTGGTAATGCTCTGGGGAAAGATCTGCCAGGAGTAAAATTCATGGGGTAAAGCTCTGGGGGTAGATCTGCAGGAGTAAAACTTCCGCGAGTAAAGCTCTGGGGTTGGACCTGTCAGGAGTAAAACTTCCGCGGGTAAAGCTCTGGGAGTAGATCTTCCAGGAGTAAAACTCCCGCGGGTAAAGCTCTGGGGGTAGACCTGCCAGGAGTAAAACTACCGCGGGTAAAGCTTTGGGGGAAGATCTGCATTGAGTAGAACTACTGCGGGTAAAGCTCTGGGGGTAGATCTGCAAGGAGTAAAACTCCTGTGGGTAAAGCTCTGGGGGTAGACCTGCCAGGAGTAAAACTCCCGCGGGTAAAGCTCGGGGGGTAGATCTGCCAGGAGTAAAACTGCCGCGGGTAAAGCTCTGGGGGTAGACCTGCCAGGAGTAAAACTCCTGCGGGTAAAGCTCTGGGGGTAGATCTGCCAGGAGTAAAACTCCTGCGGGTAAAGCTCTGGTGGTAGATCTGCCAGGAGTAAAACTCCCGCGGGTAAAGCTCTGGTGGTAGATCTGCTATGAGTAAAAATCCAGCGTGTAAAGCTCTGGTTGTAGATCTGCTAGGAGTAGAACTCCCTCAGGGAAAGCTCTGGTGGAGACCTGACAGGAGTAAAACTCCCGCGGGTAAAGTTCTGGGGATAGACCTGCCAGGAGTAAAACTCCCGTGGCTAAAGCTCTGGGTGTAGATCTGCCAGGAGTAAAGCTCACGGGGGTAGAGATCTGGTGGTAGATCTTCCAGGAGTAAAATTCCCGCGGTTAAAGCTCTGGGGGTAGATCAGCCAGGTGTAAAGCTCCCGGGGGTTGAGATCTGGTGGTAGATCTTCCAGGAGTAAAATTCCCGCGAGTAAAGCTCTGTGACTGGACATGGCAAGAGTAAAACTACCGCGGGTAAAGCTCTGGGGTTAGACATGCCAGGAGTAAATCCCCAGCGTGTAAAGCTCTGGGGGTATATCTGCCAGGAGTAAAACTCCCGCGGGTAAAGCTCTGGGGGTAGACCTGATTGGATTAAAACTCCCGGGTGTAAATCTCTAGGGGTAGAGTTGCTAGGAGTAAAACTCCCGCGTGTAAAGCTCTCGGTGTAGACCTGACAGGAGTAAAACTCCCGAGGGTAAAGCTCTGGGGGTAGACCTTCCAAAAGTAAAACTACCGCGGGCAATGCTCTGGGGGTAGATCTGCCAGGAGTGAAACTCCCGCGGGTAAAGCTCTGGGGGTAGATCTGCATTGAGTAAAACTCCCGCTGGTAAAGCTCTGGTGGTAGATCTGCCAGGAGTAAAACTCCCGCGGGTAAAGCTATGGGGGTAGACCTGCCAGGAGTAAAACTCCCGCGGGTAAAGCTCTGGGGGTAGATCTGCCAAGAGTAAAACTCCCGCGGGTAAAACTCGGGGAGTAGACCTGCCAGAAGTAAAACTCCCGCTGGAAAAGCTCTGGGGAAAGATCTGCCAGGAGTAAAACTCCCGCGGGTAAAGCTCTGGTGGTAGATCTGCCAGGAGTAAAACTGCCGCAGGTAAAGCTCTGGGGGTAGACCTGCCAGGAGTAAAACTCCCGCGGGTAAAGCTCTGGTGGTAGATCTGCCAGGAGTAAAACTGCCGCAGGTAAAGCTCTGGGGGTATACCTGCCAGGAGTAAAACTCCTGCGGGTAAAGCTCTGGGGGTAGTTCTGCCAGGAGTAAAACTCCTGCGGGTAAAGCTCTGGTGGTAGATCTGCTATGAGTAAAAATCCAGCGTGTAAAGCTCTGATTGTAGATCTGCTAGGAGTAGAACTCCCTCGGGGAAAGCTCTGATTGTAGATCTGCTAGGAGTAGAACTCCCTCGGGGAAAGCTCTGGTGGAGACCTGACAGGAGTAAAACTACCGCGGGTAAAGCTCTGGGGGGTAGATCTGCCAGAAGTAAAACTCGCGGGGGTAAAGCTCTGGTAGTAGACCTGCCAAGAGTAAAACTCAAGCGGATAAAGATATGGGTTGAATCTGCCAGATGTAAAACTCTCGCGTGTAAAGATCTGGGGTAGGACTGCCAGGAGTAAAAGTCCCGCGTGTAAAGCTGTGGGGGTAGATCTGCCAGGAGTAAAACTCCCGCGTGTAAAGACCTGTGGGTATACCTGCCAGGAGTAAAACTCCCGCGTGTAAAGATCTGGGGGTAGATCTGCCAGGAGTAAAACTACCGCGGGTAAAGCTCTGGAGGTAGACCTGCCATGAGTAAAACTCACGCGGTTAAAGCTCTGGGCCTGGAACTGCCAGGAGTGAAACTCAGGTGGATAAAGTTCTGGGGGTAGACCTGTCAGGAGAAAAACTACCGCGGGTAAAGCTCTGGGGTTAGACCTGCCAGGAGTAAAACCCCCGCATGTAAAGCTCTGGGCGTAGAGTTGCTAGGAGAAAAACTCCCGCGGGTAAAGCTCTGGGTGTGGACCTGACAAGAGTAAAACTTCCGCGGTTAAAGCTCTCGGGGGGTAGACCTGCAAGGAGTAAAACTCCCGCGGATAAGGATCTAGGGGTAGATCTGCCAGAAGTGAAACTCCCGTGGGTAAAGCTCTGGGGTAGATCTGCCAGGAGTAAAACTCCCTCTGGTAAAGCTCTGGGGGTATATCTGACAGGAGTAAAACTCCTGCAGGTAAAGCTCTGGTGGTAGATCTGCCAGGAGTAAAACTCCTGCGGTTAAAGCTCTCGGGATAGATCTGCCAGGAGTAAAACTCCCGCGGGTAAAACTCTGGTGGTAGATCTGCCAGGAGTAAAACTCCCCCGGGTAAAGTTCTGGGGCTGGATGTGCCAGGAGTAAAACTCCCGCGAGTAAAGCTCTGGGGGTAGATCTGCCAGGAGTAAAGCTCACGGGGGTAAAGATTTCGGGGTGGCCAGGGTAGGCAAACTGTCACGCCGAGACAAGACCCCCGCATCGTGTGACATGATTAGAATTATAAAACAAAACTGACTTATATGAAAAGTGTTAAATCTGTGCTTCTTTTCAAACACTGAAGTTATTTGTTTATGGAAACAAAACATGAATGTGTAAGTTGGTGATATATTTTATAGTAAACAATTCTGAGAATAAGACTTCGATATTGAGAGCCAATTTCTGTAGTAAACTTGTACTAGTAGTTTCATATTGATTGCTATTATGTCTTATTTCACATACGATATTTTAGTTACAGGCACAATACATTTTTGTATTCAACTGATAAAAAAAATGGACCTAATTACCAGAACAGTGTATACTTAACTGATGTTTAGAATGTCGGAATCTTGTCATCATTTCTAAGTATATAGCGTCAGTGTCAGATGCATTAGAACGCAAATGTACCACCATACAAGCTATGTATGTTACAAGAGTCAGTGTCAAGTTATCACATCAAGTTATTTTACTTATTTGTAACATTTATATGTGCCACACAGTGTCATTTTGTACTACATATATCATAAAGTGTCATGTTGTACTCAGTCAGTCATTTGCATGTCCCTTGTGGAACTTAACATTGAAGAAGGCTGGCTAATAAAGAGGATTAAATAGAGAAAACCTAAATATTTTGGACACATTAAACATCATGATAATCTAGAGAAGACCGTCTTGGAAGGGTACATAATGGGAACATGATATTTGAAGAAATCTTCTGTAGAATGGTGTACTACATATATCATAAAGTGTCATGTTGTATTATGATCGTAAAAAGTGAGTCTACAGAACATAGAATATGTTTGTGTCTCTGCTGTGTGAAAATAGGGATCTGAACCAAGGCTTGAGAAGTCTGAATGTACAGACACTAACGATGTTGACTGTGAAAGTTCCTTTCTACCCATCACCTGCCATATCTTAAAAGTCTGCTAGTTTTCTGTAAGTCTCAAACTTGGTCTTCATTACAACAGGAGGTTCTCAAACAGGAATCAGGCTGTTCAAGTGAAATAGTCAAGACACAAAACATACAGATGGTGCATACATATTTCCTACAACTGTGCTTACAGCTCATGGGAGTTTTGTAAAGAAATAGTTTATACGACATTGTATTTATATGTTTATGACAATATCTCTTAGAAATTATGATTTATTTATAGAATAATTATGATTTTATTTATATTTTTTCATTTGTGTGCGTGTGTGTGATAATATATCTGGATATAATCCTATTTGAGTGTTTGAGTGCCTGTGTATAAATGATTATAGCCGTGATGAACTCTGACATGAGTTTGTGTATGATTATACAAAGGATTATACAAAGGAACAACAACCAGTTTCATGGGTGATTAGGAAAAGGAGATGGACATATGCTGGTCACTTGATGAGAAGAAATGAGCAGAGAATCCCAAAACAAGCTATCAAGTGGAACACAACAGGCCGAAGAAAAAGAGGCAGACCGCGTAAAAATTTGAAGAGGACATTATTAAGAGAGGCCAAATTAACAGGCATAAAATCCTTTGATGAGGTTGAAAGACTCTCCGAAGACAGGAAAAATTGGCGAACTACTTTGCGAGGCCTATGTGACGTTTAACGGCACGGGAAGGATATAACATAAGATAAGATACAAAGGATAAATCTTGATTACCACTTATTTCTATGATAACAAACTGAATCAACTCTGTTTTCTGTGTAACACAACTACTTTTTAGACTCTCTGTATAAAACTAAATATACACAAAACCACGAAGTAAAGCTGTGGTAACAAAATACTGGATTATTTAAAACAAACACAGTATAACAGAATGATTTTTCTATTGCAGAATGTGGCTTTGAAACTCGCTTGTTGTGGTAAAAAGTTGTTGACCACAGCTCATCTGCCTAAGCAAGCACGGACTAAATGAAAGCTCCGTGCTCTGACTGGCTAGTAAGCCACGAGAGCTGAGCTGGCGGGATGTAAGAAGGTCAGTTCTGAGCTAAATGTTGTAGTGATAGATTGTCTTTGTTTGATGTGGAATGTGTGTTAGGACAGTTGCTTCATAATGTGTGTGATTGGTTGTCCTTTTTTAGGACAAATGTGTATTAAATTAGTATGTAGTTTTGTGAATGAATTTGTCCTTTTTAGGACTATTGTAATTATTATCATGTATATTTGTGTGTTTGACTTGTCCCCTTTTGTACAAGGATGGATTCTCAATAGAAAGGTATACTGGGGTTTTAGTTTATCTGCAGTTAACCTGTTTTTATTTTTGTGACATTGTGAGTGTCCCAATGCGATGCTAATCGCAAAGAGCATCTTTGTCTTTTGTTTGATAAGTGTTCAGTCAACATTCATTTACAAGTTTGGAATATCATCATTACATTATTGTTATCTTCTGTAACAGCTGGAATCCTGTGCTATCTAGATCTATTTTAAGTGTGCCAATTGTTGTGCTAGTGTTGAGTTCGCCAACTGTTGTGCTAGTGTTGAGTTCGCCAACTGTTGTGCTAGTGTTGAGTTTGCCAACTGTTGTGCTAGTGTTGAGTTCGCCAACTGTTGTGCTAGTGTTGAGTTCGCCAACTGTTGTGCTAGTGTTGAGTTTGCCAACTGTTGTGCTAGTGTTGAGTTTGCCAACTGTTGTGCTAGTGTTAGGTTCTGTCTCAAATAAACTGGTCATGTTCTTGGACTGATTTGTAGTGTTATGTTTTGTTATTTGTTGTTGTTTGTTACTCTGTGTATAACAAGGTAACGTCTTGTCACGTGTGAAGCAGTTAATATAATAACTGCTCTGTAATAGTGACTTGAAGTATTCAAGAGTCAAATACTAGTCGACTGGTGTGTAATACATTTACACACACCACAGCATTGTTAAGTAGACGAAATAAATAGTATGCCTACATCACGTTTGCACACACCACAGCATTGTTAAGCAGAAAAAATAAATAGTAAGCCAACATCACATTTACACAGAGCACAGCATTGTTAAGTAGACGAAATAAATAGTCTGCCAACATCACATTTACACAGAGCACAGCATTGTTAAGTAGACGAAATAAATAGTCTGCCAACATTACATTTACATACAGCACAGGTATAGTTAAGTAGACGAAATAAATAGTCTGCCAACATTACATTTACATACAGCACAGGTATAGTTAAGTAGACGAAATAAGTAGTAGGCCAACATCAGGGCCTGTACGTGGGATACATGCCTAATGTGCGTAGGTATATTGTGTGATTAGGTATACTGCGTGAGTAGGTATACTGTGTGAGTAGGTATACTGTGTGAGTAGGTATACTGTGTGAGTAGGTATACCGTGTGAGTAGGTATACTGTGTGAGTAGGTATACTGTGTGAGTAGGTATACCGTGTGAGTAGGTATACTGTGTGAGTAGGTATACTGTGTGAGTAGGTATACCGTGTGAGTAGGTATACTGTGTGAGTAGGTATACTGTGTGAGTAGGAACAGTTTTATTGGTTAACGTAAGCGCATAAAATTACATTTCAATATTTGTTTTCAAATATTGAATATTCTGACTTGACTTGGTATGATCACAAATTGAAGAAATTCTATTATGTGTGTGTATCACCAAAATGTAGGGGGAGGGGTGGGGGATCTAATTTTTATTGTATGATTTCATTCTGCAGATACATTAATTTATGTGTATTACTGCACACTGAATGTACACTAATTTGTGTGTATGATTGCACATTGAATGTACACTAATTAGTGTGTATGATTGCACATTGAATGTGCACTAATTTGTGTGTATGATTGCACAATGAATATACACTAATTAGTGTGTATGATTGCACATTGAATGTACATTAATTTGTGTGTATGATTGCACATTGAATGTACACTAATTAGTGTGTATGATTGCACATTGAATGTACACTAATTTGTGTGTATGATTGCACATTGAGTGTACACTAATTTGTGTGTGTGTGATTATAGATGGGAGAAGCATGGACCTCTAGGGAATGTTGTAATGATGATGTTAATACATGTTCACACATATATTCATTATACTGATTCATCAGATTTTTACATTAAGTTTTAAAGATTTAGATCTACATGCTCCACGTATCGTTCCAAATATTAGTTTTGAGAATGTTTATAGAAAGTAAAAAAAAAAATTATTATTTTTCCCAATCGGGAATTCCCTATTCTGTACATTGTTTAAACATGGCGTACCAGGTTTATTTATATCATTAAAAAGTGTTCTTGTGTCAATGATTTTCTATTAAATGTCATAAGACAGTACGATTCAGTCTTTACAGCTGTTGTCCCTGACAGACATCTGATATTTAAATTAATTTATGCAACGACTTGGCAATTGTAGCTGTAACAATGAATATTGTTTCATTTAATTCTGTTTGACGTAGAATATTTCAATATTTTGTCTGCAAAATTCAAATATATGAAAGCAACGCTCGATCCAGAGGTTGAAAATTTACGACAAGAAAAGATGCACCAATAAATAACACAGATGCGTTCAGCTTAAATTAACTGACATAATCAGAAGAATACATATGGCCATCTGGAATCGTTGAGAAATAAAATTGTAGTGAGTAATACAAGATAAATAAGAAAATCCAGTGATAATTTTTATCTCCGGTACTCATTTTCATGTATAAGTTAGAACATAAAACTTATTTTAAAATTGTGAAGATTAAACGTTTTGTTCCCCTTCTACACAGAAACGTAGAAGAATCACGCAATTAAATAAATGTCTATGTCATGCACATAACAGCTAGAATTGTCAGAAAATAAACATATGGACATCAAGAAGCGTGTTGCTGCTTTAATCAGAAAAAAAAATAATGGCAAAATGCCTTTAAACATTATGTGATGATAATGTCTAATAGAACATACAATTATAAATAGGAGTTAGAACTTTGATAAGTATTTCTTGAATTAAAAAGTACACCCTTATTGTGGTATTCATGAAAGTATTGGCTGTCATTATTTCTCTTTTCTCTCCTGATTATAAACTGCATCAGTCTCAGATTCAGTGGGTAATTGTGTAGTCAAATGATAACAAATTTGATATATCCATCATTACGGGACATTGATAATTGTAATATTTAATACTGATAATAACTATACTATAGTTGCATGCTACACCAGCTTTTGTGCAACATTCAAATAAGTAAATTTAAATGTTAGATAAACATGTGGAAAATAATTCCAAATTACACATATGCAATGACAGGTATGGTAGAATTCTGTAATTTATATAACAAAAAATTTAAGAAGTAATACGCACTGACTGTAGCAATCCCAGACATAACAGATGTGAGGAAAAATAAAATATAAGAAAACATAATTAATGCTACTGCTTGCTTCCTTTAGTTAGCTTACATTCAGTAACTTAGAAACAAAATTACGAGTATGTCATTTTAATTATGTTCTTTAGAAAGAAACAAGCGTAGCTATGAGTCTGAAGTTTCAGTTTGCCTGGCAATTTATGATAGTAAATAAAGTATCTACTAAACTTACAACTTGTTCATCATATGAGAGAGTGAAATTCTGTAGATTTTAAGACGGGCTTCAAATATCTGATAGCACGATCACTAAGACTGTCCACGGTTAAGCTTTCATCTACCCCGTCTACTTACAGTTCCTGCACGACTCATGTTCTCAATCTAAAATAATATAACTTTTCTAAAAAAGGTTTGAAATCAATGTTGTAGAAAAGGCAGGAGAACTAGCAACAGACAGACAGACAGATAGACACACAGATAGACAAAAAGACAGACAGACAGACAGACAGATAGATAGATAGATAGATAGATAGATAGATAGATAGATAGATAGATAGATAGATAGACAGGTAGGTAGGTAGGTAGGTAGACAGGTAGCTAGGTATGTAGATAGATAGATAGATAGATAGATAGATAGATAGATAGATAGATAGATAGATAGATAGATAGATAGATAGACAGACAGACAGACAGATAGATAGATAGATAGATAGATAGATAGATAGATAGAGATAGATAGATAGGTAGATAGGTAGCGAGGTAGGTAGGTAGACAGGTAGCTAGGTATGTAGATAGATAGATAGATAGATAGATAGATAGATAGATAGATAGATAGATAGATAGATAGATAGATAGATAGACAGACAGACAGACAGACAGATAGATAGATAGATAGATAGATAGATAGATAGATAGATAGATAGATAGATATAACAAAACATGAGAAACGTAAAAAGAAACATTGATATGTTTTAAATCTGTAGCATGAAAAAGTTTTACTTCATTTTTATGTTGCATTCTTCAGTATTAAGATCTTCAACATTTGTAATCTATGATACTGAGAACTAAATATAGCCTGGAAAACAGCAGCTGTAACATTTGATATTGAAGGTAATTCTTTTTCAGACAGATGCTGCAGTAATTCATCTTAAACATTCAAATAAATGAACTGCGAGTTATGTCAAAAGCAGGAAAGTATTTCTAACTTAAATAAAATGTAATGAGTTGTATGTGACAGATGCGTGCAGTTTAACTTCAGCAAGTAAAAACTTCCATATTTCCGTAGAAACTTCAGACAATGTGAAATATGTAGAGCATACAATTTCTAAAATAAGCAAAAACTGTGATAATTCTTGGCTCTGATAATCAGTTTTAGTTTGCTGATATAAAAACAAAATGAATACTAGTAAAATTTTCACAATTTAGAAAAGAAAATAAATTAAAGATCCTTATCTTAACTGCACAAAGCCTGGTTGAATCACATAGTTAATCATATGAAACTGTCCTCTGTTTCATGCATTTAGCAACTAGTATTGTCTGTGCTGCTTTTATAACCATGAACACATCTTTACGGAAAAAAACATGAATGTGTGATTTGGTGGTATGTATTATGTCAAAGAAATTTGAGAATAAGTTTTGTATTTTGAGAATTAATTTCTTGTATTTAATTTCTTATATTAAAAGTGCAATAGTAGTTTGATATTCGTTCAAATGTTTGTTGTTAAAATGGCTTCTGTCAGACACGATATATTACATAAAGCTCATTTACTTTTTGTATTCTACTAACAACAAACTGGACATAATTGTTAGAACAGTGTATAAGTAACTGATGTTGAGATTGTCAAAAACTTTTCATCATTTCTAAGTATATAGCGTCAGTGTCAGATAGACTAGAACACAAGTGTATCACCACACCAGTTATTTATGTTACAAGAGTCAGTGTCAAGTTATCATATCAAGTTATGTTTCTTATTCTTTTACATGTGTCATAAAGTGTCATGTTGTACTACATATGGGATAAAAGTTCATGTTGTTTCGTGATAGTAAATAGAGAATCTGCCGAAAATAGAACATGTTTGAATCTCTGCTGTGTGAAAATAGAGATCTGAACCAAGGCTTGATAAGTCTGAATGTACAGACACTAACTATGTTGACTGTGAAAGTTTCTTTCTACCCATCATCTGCCATGTCTTAAAAGTCAGCTAGTTTTCTGTAAGTATGGAACTTTGTCTTCATTACAACAGGAGGTTCTCAAACAGGAACGGACTATTCAAGTGAAATAGTCAAGACACAAAACATAAAGATGATTCATACATATTCTGTGCAATTGTGCTTGCTTCATATGGGAAGTTTGAAATTAATAGTGTATACGGCTTTGCATTATCTGTTTATGATAATATGTAGTAGGAATTATAATGTATGTGTGTATTATTGTTTAGTATTTGTGACTTCTTCTTCTTCTTCTTCGTTCACTTCTACCACCAAAAACCGCACTGTGAACCTACTGAATTCACGCATGTGGTCCTCGTTAGGTCCCGTGGTCCCCTGTGTGGTCCAAAATAGACCACACGAGTTCCACGAAAGGACCACAAGGGGTTCAGAGTATCACAGTGCTTTAGCCTGTATTCTTGGTGGGTCTCTGAAGCGGGATTGCGTGACACCGTGGTTTTCATTGCACCAGTTTGGTCTAGGGTTGGACTTTCTCACCGGAAGACCTCGACGTGTTTGGAATATCAGTGCATCCCCGCTGGGTGAGAGGCGTTAGCCTACCCAGGCCAGAGTTGGACTTTCTCACCGGAAAACCTCGACGTGTTTTGAGATACCCGTGTATCACCGCCGGGTGAGAGGTGGTTGCCCATCCAGTCCAGGGTTGGACTTTCTCACCGGAAAACCTCAGCGTGATTAGGATACGCAGACATCCCCGCCGGGTGAGAGGTGGTTGCCTATCTAGACTTCCCTGGTCCAGTGTCTCCGACTTCAGCATTTTGCGGTCGTGGCCGCTACCCTTCCTAGTTGTGACCAGGATGGAGCTTTTGTCCAGGAGGACGAATCCTCGCCACTAGTGACTTCTACCCCTGGGTTGAGCCGGTTTAGGCATTTCCCAGTATGGGCGTGTTTGGGACGGGACCGACCTCTAGGGCAGAGGTACTGTGACATTCATAGCCTTCAAGATTCACCCCTGGTATGAGCCGGTTTAGGCAAAATTCACCAGTATGGGTGTTATCAGGCGTTACCGACCTCTAGAGCGGAGGTGGCATGACATGTCTAGCCATCGAGTTCCACCCCTGGTGTGTGCCGGTTTAGGCATATTTCACCAGTGTAGGTGTATTTCGGACGTAGGCGGCCTCTAGAGCAGAGGTGCCGTGGTATAGCTCTCGTAGCGATACTACTGGACATACCAGGTTAAACTTCACTTTCCACCACCTTTTCCCATCGGCGCCGCACAGCAACCTTTATTTCCGCATTTACTTCCTTAACCGGGAGGAGCTTCACTCCACGCGCGGCATTTGAAAAGTCAAGCCAGCAGTGACTTAACCTCTGGGACAAGCCGGTTCATGCATTTCACCCGATATGACTGCACTCAGGACGTGGCCGACCTCCAGACCAGAGGTGCCGTGATTTGACTGTTTGCTTCGCTTTATTCTTTCAACCACCTTTTCCGCAGTGATGCTGCGCGGCAACCTCATTTGCAAATTTCTTCATTGGCCGGGAAGAGCACCGCTCCACGCACGGCAGCTGAAGATCTCGCCAACAGCGGAGTATTTGTGACAAAATTGATGACAAAACTGACAAAATAAACAAAGTGGCTGAAATATGTATTAATGAGGGAAAATTGGAAGAAGTGAATTTGTTTTGAATATCTTGGATCACTACAAACTAATAATGGAGATACAATGAGAGAAATTAAAAGGAGGACATCTATCGCTCTTCAGAAAGTAAAACAATTAAAGAATCTATGGAGAGGAACAGACAGAACTACAAAAATAAGAATTTAAAGGCATGCATCTTTCCCATTGCAACATATGCTTGTGCGACCTGGACACTCAAAACAGCTGAAAAACACATAAATGCCTTTGAATGTAAATGCTACAGAAGAGTTCTTCAAATATCATGGACACAAAAAAAGAACAAATATATCCATACAACAAGAACTTAATATCGAAGAAGGGTGGCTAGTAAAGAAGATTCAACAAAGAAAACTTAATATTTTGGACACATTAAACGCAAGGATAATTTAGAGAAGACCGTCTTGGAAGGGTACATAATGGGAAAAGAAAGAGGAAGATCAAGATCAAGATGGCTGCAAGACATCGTTGAAAATCTGCAAATGGATGCATCAGCAGCAGGGCATCTTTCTCACAACTGAGAGGCCTACAGGAGTGCTGTTTGGGAGGCAAAGTTCCTCAAGAGACATGCAAATGAATGAATGAATGTTTAACTATATGTCTAGACGAACTCTTATTTATTTGATTGATTGCATCTTTGTGTATGATTGTAGCCAGGATAAACTCTGACTTGAGTTTGTGTATGGTTATACAAAGGATAAAAACTGATTTACGTTTAGGTCTATGACCAGAAACTGTTTTTTGTGTAACACATTTTTAGACTGACTGTATAAAACTAAATAAACAACAACAAAAAGACGGTGAAGGTGTGATAACAAAATTATTAGATTATTTAAATCAAAGTTAGAAATCTTGTATTCATTAACATAAATACATAAAGTTGTTTTATAGTTTTATTTTACAATATTGAATATTCTGACTTGCTTTGGTGTAATTAGAAACCGAAGGAATGGTAACGCTGTGTATGATTAAAGAGGATTAAAGGGTGGGGATCTATTGTGTGTGTGTGTGTGTGTGTGTGTGTGTGTGTGTGTGTGTGTGTGTGTGTGTGTGTGTGTGATTATAGATGGGACAAACCATGGACTTCTTTGGAATGTTATAATGTTGATGCTAAAAGATGTGTCACATTTGTTTTCATTATCCTGATACACCAAATGTTTACATTTATTTTTTAACAGTTTGGATATAAATGTCACATAATGCTTCAACTATTATTTTTGAAAATCTTAACATAATATGAAAAAAAAACAACAACAACACAAAACAAAAGCATGTAGTAAATTTTCACATTCTGGAATTCGTTATTTTGTTGAAAACATGGCTTACCAGATTTACTTTTATGATAGAAAAGGTGTTCTTATGTAATGGTGTTTCTATTAAGCGTCACAGGACAGTACAATCCTAACTTTAACAGCTGTTGTCCTTGACTGATGTCTACTAACTCCCTCTAGTACAACATTTTCTCCTTATTGAAAATAATTAAATGCAGCGGCCTGGCAAATTGTATCTGAGACATTGGATATTGTTTCACTGAATTCTGTTTCACATAGGTGTTTCACATAGATGTTTCAACACTTTGTCTGCAGAATTCAAAAATATGTGAAAGAAACATTCGACGAAGAGCTTGAAAATTTACAAATAGAAAGGTCCATCAATAAATAAAACAGACGCGTTCAATGTATCTTAACGGAAATAAACAGAACAATACATACCGCTATCTGCAATCATTGAGTAATAAAAATGAAGTAAACAGATCGTTATACTTCTCGTCTCTGATCAACATTTTCATCCATAACACAAAACCTGTTGTAAAATGTTCACATTTTCTCAAAATACCATTGAAAACGTTTTGTTCCTCTTCTCCACAAAAACAAAGAAGAATCACATAAACTTGAAAGAGAGGTTTGCTTTTTGTTTTCCGAACCGTCCGATTCTGAGGTCAAGGTCAAGCGTCACCTGGGGTTTCCCGTCGGGGATACTCGTGTATGTTTTAGTCATGTGATGATGTTATGGTAGGTCGGGAATACTCGTGTATGTTTTAGTATCGAGATGTTATGGTAGGTCGGGGATACTCGTGTATGTTTTAGTATCGTGATGTTCTTATGGTAGGTCGGGAATACTCGTGTATGTTTTAGTATCGAGATGTTATGGTAGGTCGGGAATACTCGTGTATGTTTTAGTATCGAGATGTTCTTATGGTAGGTCGGGGATACTCGTGTATGTTTTAGTATCGAGATGTTCTTATGGTAGGTCGGGGATACTCGTGTATGTTTTAGTCATGTGATGATGTTATGGTAGGTCGGGGATGCTCGTGTATGTTTTAGTATCGAGATGTTCTTATGGTAGGTCGGGGATACTCGTGTATGTTTTAGTCATGTGATGATGTTATGGTAGGTCGGGGATGCTCGTGTATGTTTTAGTATCGAGATGTTCTTATGGTAGGTCGGGGATGCTCGTGTATGTTTTAGTCATGTGATGATGTTATGGTAGGTCGGGGATACTCGTGTATGTTTTAGTCATGTGATGATGTTATGGTAGGTCGGGGATACTCGTGTATGTTTTAGTCTTGTGATGATGTTATGGTAGGTCGGGGATACTCGTGTATGTTTTAGTCATGTGATGATGTTATGGTAGGTCGGGGATACTCGTGTATGTTTTAGTCATGTGATGATGTTATGGTATGTAGGGGAATTGAGAACGCAGACTTTTTGTCCGAGGCATATGGCTGGGTAAGACGTATTTAGGGGTAGCATGTAATCGTATTTTTACTAATCTAATTTATTAATCCTGAACCTCACAGACTTTAACAAGGCATTTGATAGCATAAACAGAGATTCATTGTGGAGAATGTTAAATCTATATGGAATACCATCTAAAATTGTCAACATCATTAAGGACTTCTACAATGGTTATGTTTGTGCAGTCAAGACAGAAGAAGGGATGAGCGAATGGTTCCAGATTGAAACAGGTGTGAAACAAGGATGTATATTGTCTCCTTTGCTTTTTGGAATTACAATAGACTTCATAATGAAAAAAATGCTGCACAGGTAACACAAGTATTAACTGGGAACATGGGACCCAACTAGAAGATCTTGATTTTGCTGATGACATAACTCTTATCAGTAACAATGTGAATTCCATGCAAGAAAAAACAGATAGCCTGTCTTCACTGGCTAGCAAAATAGGACTTGAAATTAACAAGGACAAAACAAAAATAATGAAAATTCCCATTAATCAAAATGGAAAAATATACGTAGAAGGGAAAGATACTGAAGAAGTCAATCAATTTTCATATCTTGCCAGCAACGTAGACCAGGATGGTGACATCAGAAAGGAAGTTAGAATTAGTTTTGCAAAAAACACCATCGATCTACAAGAATCTTTAGAACATATGGCATTCAAAGTTATAAACACAAAAACCAAGTTAAGATTTCAATTAAAATGTAAAATCCACCATCATTTATGCATGCGAAAGATGGAAAACAACTAAAGAAATAGACAAGAAATTAGACTCTTTTAAAAACAAATGCCTAAGGAAAATACTCGGCATCAAGTGGAATGAATTCAAGAACAATGCAGAGATAAGACAGATGACTGAACAACAACCAGTCTCATGGGTGATCAGGAAAAGGAGATGGACATATGTTAGTCACATGATGAGAAGAAATGATCAGAGAATCCCAAAACAAGCTACCAAGTGGAACACAACAGGCCGAAGAAAAAGAGGCAGACCATCATCATCATCATGTGCCGTGCCGACTGGCGTTGGCTATTATGCTTCTCCAGAGTATCCGATCCTTCATGCAGGCCATCAGTTCAGTTGGTGATCTCCTCTCACACCATCCCGTCAGACTGTCCAGTATCATTTCTCTTGGTCTTCCTCTTGATCTTCTTCCTTCTATTTTTCCTGTTGTTATAATATTTTCAATGCCCCCTCTTCTCATTGCATGTCCTATGAAAGTACATTGTCTCTCTCTTATCTTTTTGACACGGTTTTTTGTCTCTCCAGCTCTTCTCATACATTCTTCATTAGTTATTTTTGCTGTCCAGGGGATTTGCAACATTCTTCTAATAAACCACATTTCTGCTGCTTCCAATGATTTTTGTGCAGATTTGCCCATTGTCCATGATTCACTTCCATATAACAAGACAGGTTCAATATACCATTTTAGGACTCGTTTTCTAACATTCATTGATAAGGATGTGTTGGTTAATATGTTTCTCATTCTCTGAAATGCAGTCTTTGCTTGGCCTATTCTGTTCCTAATTTCTGTTTTGCATTTCCCATCTGAAGTTATTACTGCTCCAAGGTATTTGAATTTCTGCACCTGCTTTAAAATAGTTCCATTTAATTTAATACTGCAAGCTGGTGGATTCTGTTTCTTAGATATAACCATAGTCTCTGTCTTTTTGATGTTCAAAGTAAGGCCTTTCTGTTCACTTTCTTTGGCGACTTTATCCAAGAGATTTTGCAGGTCTTGTTGGCTCTCAGCTATCAGTACTGTGTCGTCAGCATACCGAAGGTTGTTAATATTGTATCCTCCAATTTTTATGCCTGGTTCTGTGATGATTGTTCTTAGAATATTCTCGCTATACAGAGAAAAAAGGTCTGGAGATAGTACACATCCTTGCCGCACCCCTTGTTTTATAGGTTGATATTTTCCAATTCTATTTTCAACTCGAACTGCTGCTTCTTGCTGCCAGTATAGATGTTTTACAATCCTCAGGTCTTTGCCGTCTATATTGATGTCTTCAAGCATTTTAATAATTTCATTATGTTTCACCTTGTCAAATGCCTTGGTGTAATCAATGAAGCATAAGTAGAGATCTTTCTGTACTTCTAAAGCTCTTTCTGTTAGTGTTCATAAAGCATAAATGGCATTGTGTGTTCCCTTTCCTTCAACAAATCCAAACTGTTCATCTGCTATTTCTATTTTTATCTTTTTCCTTGTTCTTCTCATAATTATCCTCAGAAGTAGCTTCGTTATGTGACATGAGAGGCTGATAGTCCGGTGGTCGTCACATTCCTTTGCACCTGGTTTCTTTGGTAGTGCTATAAACGTGGATTTAATCAGGTCACTGGGAATATAACCACTGTTGTAAATGTCATTCAGTAACTTGGTTATTATTTTTATTCCTGTCTCCTCTAGTGCCTCTATTTCTTCTATTGTTATATTATCAGGCCCAGTCGCTTTTCCTTTCTTCATGTGTTCGATGGCATCTATGATTTCATCTTCAAGTATTGGTGGTCCATCACAGTTTTCAGTATCTGGTGTTAATTCTGGTCTTTCTCCTCCATATAGCTCACCGATATACTCTGTCCACCTGTCCACAATGTCTTCTTTTCCCATTAACATTTTACCTTCTTTCGATTTCAGGCATCCTGTGGTATATTTTGTTTTCCTGCCTGTGAGTACATTAATTCGTTTGTGCATGTTTTTGCTGTCTTTAATATGAGAGTCCTCTATCTGTCTGCACTGCTCATTTATCCACACTTCTTTTACTTCTCTGCATTTGCGTCTTATTTCTTTATTTATCTTGTTATATTTTTTCTCGTTATTTTTACTCCTCCTCCTCTTGTCCATCAGTCCTAAGATGTCGTCTGTCATCCATTTATTTTTAGGGGCTTCTTTTTTTGGTGGTATTATCTCCTTAACAGTTTGGTGGATAGACCGCGTGAAATTATAAAGAGGACATTATTAAGAGAGGGGCCAGATTAACAGACATTAAATCCCTTGATGATGTTGAAAGACTCGCCGAAGACAGGAAAAATTGGCGAACTACCTTGCAAGCCCTATGTGACGGGAAAGATATAAGATATAAGATAAGATGTAATCGTAGAATATATGGATGTGTAATATTGAAGCTTTCTGATATGGTGATGTGGAAGAAATGTTTCTGATATGGTGATGTGGAAGAAATGTTTCTGATATGGTGATGTGGAATAAATGATTGTTTCTGCTATGAACCAAGTTGCCTTAGCCGCCTCATATCGTGGATTTTTATATGTAAATTATTGTAGGTCAGAGGTTAGTGTGTTGTAAATGTGTACGTGAAGCGTGTTCGCTGTTAACTGTAATAAATGTGTTTTCAAGTAGATTGAGGTTTTGTATGAATCATACCATCATATTGATTTTCATTACCATTCTATGATATATTGTATAATTTCGTTGAATTCATGTGGACTGGTTTATCATAGGTTTTTTTTTTTGTGCGCATTTTATGTTTTGCTAGTGCCAGCTGATCATAACTACATAATGATACCATCTGTTCATCCCATGTGGGTCATAATGTATAAAATGCGACATTGTTCATTTGTATTGAGTCATTTCATTGTTGATGATAAAGCGCAGGAGATGGCACCGCCACTTGTGAGATATAATGTCGTGAGTTAGCAAGTTAATAATACATGCGATAAGAATGTGGATGGTCAACTCCCGATTTGGTAATATGCTTTTGTGCTTTAAGAGAAAGCCAAGAGCTATGAAGCAGATGTTGAGACTTATTAAGAGCGTCACGTGAGGTGATGGATGGATTTTCTTTGTCATGTTTGACTTTACTTTCGCCTTGGATTCATGTTTTCTGTTATTTGTTTGCGAAAACAGTCAGCCTTTATGTCTTTAAATCAATCTGGTAAATGTGTGTTACGTCCATGTTCTGTGCTTAAATTTATTGTTACTTCTGCCTTGATAAATATGTGTTTCTGAGTGATCGTTGCTGGTGGTAGAGAATGGGCTATGTGTTGATGTTGGTAGAGAATGGGCTATGTGTTGATGTTGGTAGAGAATGAGCTATGTGTTGATGGTGGTAGAGAATGGGCTATGTGTTGATGTTGGTAGAGAATGGGCTATGTGTTGATGTTGGTAGAGAATGGGCTATGTGTTGATGTTGGTAGAGAATGGGCTATGTGTTGATGTTGGTAGAGAATGGGCTATGTGTTGATGTTGGTAGAGAATGGGCTATGTGTTGATTTTCTTGAATCTACGAAACGTTAGTTGGGAGAAATAAACTGAGCACATAAGAAAGGGCTCGGATCTGGGTTGGTCATCGTTTGTGAAGTGTACAGTTTTGTGATCCCATGTACGGCTGTACGTCATATGTGAACTAGAGTTAATTACAAACGGCTAGCGATTTAAGCCAAGCACCAGAAAATATCCCTACAATAAAGGATAAAGAATAAAATATATAGGATAAAGTAATAAGTAAAGTAATTATATATATATATATATATATATATATATATATATATATATCTGAACCTTAAGTGCCCAGGGCACATGGGGCTTCCGCAAGGGTTTTCCACAAATGCCTGTCCTTCACCTTTTTTTCTGCTCTTGCCCAGGTGAGCCCTCTATTGCTCAACATCTTTTCTGTTGTTCTTCTCCATGTCTCTTTTGGTCTACCCTTACTTCTGTTCCCCTGTGGTGTCCATCTTAGCGCTATTTTTGGTAGTGAGTTGTCAGTCATTCGGAGCACATGTCCCAACCATCGCCAGCGTCTTTCCTCAATAATTGTTGTTAGTGGTTATATATATATATATATATAATATATATATATATATAATATATATATATATATATATATATATATATATATAGATAAGCAGCACCTGAAGTAAAAATTGTACAAACTAATATCTATAGCTTACATATAACAGCTAGAATTCTCAGTATATATCATACACATAACAGCTAGAAATCTCAGAAAATAAATATTTCGAAATGAAGAAACGTGTTCTTGCACGAATCAGAATACATTTTAACACTAATATGCTGTTAAACACTACATGACGATAAATAGAAAATAAATTTACGAACAGGATTTAGAAATTAGATAAGTATTTCTTGTATAAAAACTGCCAGCTGTATTGTGATATTCATGAAATTATGGGCTGTCTTTATGTCTCTGTTCTCTCCCAATAATAAACTGCATTAGTTTCAGATTCGCTGTGTAATTTTGTAGTCAAATGATAACGCATTTGATACTTAAGTCATGACAACATCATTGATAAATGTAATATTTAAAACTGATAATAAATATATTATATATGCATTCTACACCAGTTTATGTGCAAAAATCAAATAGGTAATTTAAAAGTTCGATAAATATCTGGAAACTATTTTCAAATTACACAAGTGTAATGACAGGTATGGTGGGACTCTGTAGTCTATATAACAGAGAACTTAAGAAGCGATACATACCGGCTGTAGCAATCCCAGGTATATCAGATTTGTGGAGCAATAAAAGATGAGAAACATAATTAATGCTAACGTTCGCATCCGTTATTCAGTTTTTAAATACCTGTTTGAGAAACAATGTTTAATTGCATACATTTGTACAAAACTAATCATGTTTTCATTATCTACAAATTATCTGTGCTGGGTGACACAGATAATAATAAAAAAAACTACCAGTTATTCCAGCCTGCTTGTAAATGACATGATCAGAATTTCTAAATGATGCAGAAAGAGCTATTTTTTGTATATTATATTTGCACATGGTGCCATGTGTAATTCTGTACTATAACACGCGTATTTAAACAATGAACTACAGTGTATGTAATAGATACATTTTCAGAGAATAATACAATTATATTAAAAAGTAGCAGTGCAGTGTTAATCATTTGACTGTGACCTGTTTCTTTTGGTAACCATTATCAAGATTATATCTTTCAATTTTGAGATTCTGGAATAATAATTTTTTCACTTATCGTAAGTACTTTTAAATTAAAATTTCTATTTGGCAGGCATTGTAGGATAGTAAACACCGTGTCTGTGATAAACCTAGGACTTGTCTGTCAATCGCTAGGTTTGAACCCGAGCTTGAAGTATCTGTGAGCGTGAACTCTAAGATTGTGATGATGAAGCTTTTTGTCTACACATAATCTTACATGTCCTGCAAGTCTGTCACGTCTACCCATCATCTTACATGTCCTGAAAGTCTGTCACGTCTACCCATCATCTTACATGTCCTGCAAGTCTGTCACGTCTACCCATCATCTTACATGTCTTGCAAGTCTGTCACGTCTACCCATCATCTTACATGTCCTGAAAGTCAGTCACATCTACCCATCATCTTACATGTCCTGAAAGTCTGTCACATCTACCCATCATCTTACATGTCTTGAAAGTCAGTCACATCTACCCATCATCTTACATGTCCTGAAAGTCTGTCACGTCTACCCATCATCTTACATGTCCTGAAAGTCAGTCATATATACCCACCATCTTACATGTCCTGAAAGTCAGTCACATCTACCCATCATCTTACATGTTCTCCAATTCTGTGACATCTACCCATCATCTTACATGTCCTCCAAGTATGTGACATCTACCCATCATCTAACATGTCCTGAAAGTCAGTCATATCTACCCATCATCTTACATGTCCTGAAAGTCTGTCACATCTATCCATCATCTTTCATGTCCTGAAAGTCAGTCATATCTACCCATCATCTTACATGTCCTTAAAGTCAGTCATATATACCCACCATCTTACATGTCCTCCAAGTCTGTGACATTTACCCATCATCTTACATGTCCTTAAAGTCAGTCATATATACCCACCATCTTACATGTCCTGAAAGTCAGTCACATCTACCATCATCTTACATGTCCTCCAAGTCTGTGACATCTACCCATCATCTTACATGTCCTGAAAGTCAGTCATATATACCAACCATCTTACATGTCCTCCAAGTCTGTGACATCTACCTATCATCTTACATGTCCTGAAAGTCAGTCACGTCTACCCATCATCTTCTCTCTCTCTCTCTCTCTGAACCTTAAGTGCCCAGGGCACATGGGGCTTCCTCAAGGGTTTTCCACAAATGCCTGTCTTTCGCCTTTTTTTTCTGCTCTTGCCCAGGTGAGCCCTCTATTGCTCAACATCCTTTCTGTTGTTCTTCTCCATGTCTCTTTTGGTCTACCCTTACTTCTGCTCCCCTGTGGTGTCCATCTTAGTGCTATTTTTGGTAGTGAGTTGTCAGTCATTCGGAGCACATGTCCCAACCATCGCCAGCGTCTTTCCTCAATAATTGTTGTCAGTGGTTTCATCTGCATTTCTGCCAATAAGATGTTATTTCTTATGGTGTTTGGCCAAAATATTTTTTAAATTCTACGTAAACATTTAGTCTGGAAAGAATTCAACTTGTTTTCTATGGTTTTGGTGATTTTCCAGCATTCACTTCCATAGAGTAGTACACTTAGAACATTACTCTTAAATATCCTGATTTTCATATTTATGCTTAGTTTATTTGATTTCCATATATTCTGTAGCATTGCAAAAGCCTGGTTTGCTCTAGTAAGTCTGCTGTTGATGTCCTCTGTGCTGTCTCCATTTTCTACTACTCTGCTGCCAAGTATACAAATTCGTTGACCTCCTCCACTAACTTGTTATCTACTCTGAGTACATTTCTGTTGTTCACATTTTGCTTCATTAACTTTGTCTTTCCTACATTGATCTTTAGTCCTATGTTGTTTGCATTCTGGGTTAACTTGTTTATTTTATCTTGCATATCTTTGTGACTGCTTGATAATAGACAAATGTCGTCCGCAAAGTCAAGGTCCTCCAGCACTATGTCAAGGGTCCATTGTAATCCTCTGCGTTTGTCTGATGTTGCCTCCTTCATTAACCAGTCTACTGCCAAGATAAATAATGTTGGTGATAGTACACATCCCTGTTTCACTCCTGTTTGTACCCTAAAGCTGCTGGAGGTATGTTCTCCACAGATAACTTTGCACTGAAAACCCTCGTATAGGGCTTTGATTACATTAATTATTTTATGGGGGAGGCCATGCCATCTTAGGATTTTCCACAGTGCATCTCTGTTGACACTGTCAAAGGCTTTCTCAAAATCTATGAATAATGCATATGTTGTGCTATGCCACTCATTTGCCTGTTCTAATATTTGTCTAAGTACAAATATATGGTCTATGCATGATCTTCCTTTCCTAAATCCTGCCTGCTCTTTCCGAAGTTTTTCCTCAAGTGTTGGTACAATTCTGTTGATGATTATTCTGCAAAATACTTTACTAGTGAGTGGCAGTAAGGTAATGCCTCTCCAGTTCCCGTAATCTCTGAGGTCACCCTTCTTTGGTAGTTTTACTATAAGACCAGTTTTCCACTCCTCTGGGGCTTTTTCTAAATCCCAAATTTGTTGTAATATCCGGCAAAGTTGTTTTGGTGTTTCTGTTTCTTCTGCTTTCAACATCTCAGCAGTCACTTCATCTTCACCTGGTGCCCTGTCTGATTTTAGCATCTTTATCGCCTCTTTTACTTCATTTATTGTTATTGGTCCTGTATTGATGTTTAGTTCCGCTTTTGCTTCAGGTATATCTATTGCTTGTACTGCTTGTGTTCTGTTTAGTAGGGTGTTAAAGTGTTCCCTCCATTTTTCAATTTTTTCTCTTTCTCCACTAACCAGTTGTCCATTTTGTGTTCTTACTGCACTTTCACATCTTGTATTGAAGTTACCTGTAATCTGCTTTGTGATTTTATATATGGTTTTCATGTCATTCGTATATGCTGCTTTCTCTGCTGTTTCTGCTAAGTTGTCATAATATTGACGTTTATCTTGACGGCATGATTCCTTCACTTCTTTGTCTTTTTGTGCATAATTACTTAAAACTCGTTCTTTAAGCCGTTGTGATTTGGTGTTCAGTAATTTTTTCTTGATTTCTTTTCTTTGCTCTATCTTTTCCCATGTGGTCTCACTTATCCATTCCTCTTTTCTCCTTTTCCGATATCCCAGCACCTCTTTTGCTGTTTCCTGTAGTGTTTTATTGAACTCTAATATGGACATTTCTGCTTCGTCTTGTAGGACACTGAAGCGGTTCTTAAGTATTATTGAGAATTCATTTCTTGTTTGCTGGTCTATCAGTTTTCTTGTATCAAAATGTATCTTTCTGTGTTCTCCGATTCTGGCTTTCCTTAATTTTAGTTTTATTTTTGCTACCAGAAGGTTGTGATCACTTCCTATATCTGCTCCTTTCCTTGCTCGCACATCTTGTAGTGACCGTTTCCACTTGTTGTTTATTAGTATGTGATCGACTTGGTTTTCTGTGGTTTTATCTGGTGTCCTCCAAGTCACCTTATGGATGTTTTTGTGTTGGAAAATTGTCCCTCCGATGGTCATCATGTTTTCTTCACAGAAACTGCACAGTCTTTTTCCATTTTCATTTATTTCTCCGATTCCTTCTCTTCCCATGATTCTTCTTCTATCTTCATTTCCTTCACCTACTTTTGCATTGAAGTCGCCCAAGATGAGTAGCATATCATGCTTGGGTATTGTTTCTACTGTGGCTTGGAGGCTGTTGTAAAAATCTTCTTTTAATTTCTCTTCAGCTGCTTCTGTTGGTGCATAACAAACTATAATAGACAGCTTCGTGAATCTTGAGTTGAACCGTGCATATAATAATCTCTCATTTATTGGGGTCCATTTCAGCAATGCTCTTGATGCTTCTTTTGTTATAATCAATGCTACATTCTGCCTTGTCCTGTCCATCTTGCTTCTTGTATTCCTAGTATGTCTAGTTTGTATCTGTGCATTTCCTTGATGGTTTGTGCTAGTTTTCCAGTCTGGTTTAGTGTTCTTACATTCCAGCTGCCTATTTGCATCTTTTGTTTAGGTTCCAGGAGGTCTGCAGTCGGGCTGGGGACTTCCAGTGGCTGGCTTTCATCCACAACCTTCATGGGCTCAGTTTCCTGATACGCATTTCTTCTTCCACCTGCATTTGCTTTTTCCCTTGCTTCTGTTTCTGTAGCAGTCTGATAGTTGTTTACCAGATAGGGTTGCTGGCCCTATGCTGAACCCTCCTTAGTCGCCTTTTACGATCATGCATGGTAGGGTACAGTGGTCCTATTCTTTGCAGATCCCGGGTACCACACGGGGGACCCATCATCTTACATGTCCTGAAAGTCAGTCATATCTACCCATCATCTTACATGTCCTCCAAGTCTGTGACATCTAACCGTCATCTTACATGTCCTGAAAGTCAGTCACGTCTACCCATCATCTTACATGTCATCCAAGTCTGTGAAGTCTACCCACCATCTTACATGTCCTGTTAACTGATGTATTGATCTCTCCTATGTGACGTTTAACGGCAAGGGAAGGATATAAGATATAAGATAATAACTGTTATGATATGCATTTTATTTATACGTAGTGAAATTAAGAGAGAATTTAAAAAGCAATACGTACGGCCTGTAGCGATGCCAGATGTATAAAGTGTGTGGATGAAAAAAAAAGAAAATAAGATAAAGGATAAATCTCGTCTCCGTACATTTTTCACTCGGTGATTTTGAAACAGAATTACGTCATGATATTTATGTTCTTGGAAAAGAAACGGACGTGGCTGTGAGTCTAAATTTCAGTTTGCCTGTCATTGTATGAAGGTAAATAAAATATCTATTAAACCTACAACTTGTTCATGACTTGAGAGAATTAAACGCTGTAGTTGTGAAGTCGGGCTTGCTATAGCTGAATGTATAAACTAGGGAAAAGGTGGGAATAGCTTTATTACTTAACGAGTACTCAGTTGTGAAGTTTCGGCGTGAGCCTTCATCATACAAAATACACAGGACAAAGAAATAGAGAGAGGAGATAAAGTATAAATTCACGTGGATGCTGTGTTAAAAAATGAAATAAAATGAATAGAGCACTTAGCTGTAACTTGTAAGAAGCTGTGGCTTGTCCGACGCTGTGTGTCAGGAATGCGCATAGTGGAGTGTAGATAGTATTTAAATGGAGATTTGTTATTTCTTATATGTGGGTCGTAACTGAGGGTGGTGGGTGGGGAATCGTGGAGGGGAGAGAGAGTGATATAATTGTAAGCTAGCCGGGAGAAGGTGAAATAGGTCATTATAGTTGAGATAGAGGGGTTTTAATGTGACGCTATGAGAAGGTTCTGAACTCCTACACTCCTACACATGAACGGCTATATTCAGGAATATGGGACGCTGGAACATTATGGTTTGAACTCGTTATTCAGCTACACCTAACATTCTCCTCTTCCACAATCCTTCATACTAAGCTCCACTCCCTTCTCACTTGTTACACATAGTTCAATTGAAATAGTCAAGACACAAAACATAATGATACTGGACACATATTCTCTAAAACTGTGCTTGCTTCTCATGGGACTTTTGTAAAGAAATATTTTGTAAGTCTTTGCATTTGTCTGGGTACTGTATGACAATAAGTAGAAACAATCATGATCTGTGTGTATGTGTTTCTGTTTAGTGTGTGTACATGAATGTGTGTGATTATATAACTGGATGAAATCTACATTATGTGTTTGAGTGTCTGTGTGTGTATGATTATAGATGGGATGAACTCAGACATGACCTTCTGTATGAATTATACAAAGGATAGACGCTGATTTTCGTTTATATCTGTGCTAGCAAACTTAAGCAACTCTGGTTTGTATGTAACACGACTTCTTTTTTTAGACTGACTATATAAAACCAGATATACAGAAAACCACACAATAAAGGTATGATAACAAAATATTAGAATATATAAAACACACGTAGGAACGGTTTTATTTATTCATGAAAGTGCATACATTTTTTGTAAAAATTTGTTTTCAAATATTGAATTTTCTGACTTGACTTGATATGAATACAAACTGAAGGAATTGTAATCTGTGTTTGTGTGCGTGTGCATGTGTGTGTGTGTGTGTGTGTGTGTGTGTGTGATTAAAGAAGAGTGAGAGGGGAATTTAAATTGTGATCATGATTGATTCAGTCAGTCAGTCAGTCGTTTGCATGTCCCTTGCGGAACTTAGCCTCCCTAACAGCTCTCCTGTAGGCCTCTCGGTTGTGAGCAAGATGGCCTGCTGCTGATGCATCCTTTTGCAGATAGTGATCATGATTTCAAACTGAAAATACACTAGTTTGTGTATGAATGAAAAATCTATTTTGTGTGTATATAATTATAGATGGGAGAAACATGGACCTCTCGGGAATGTTGTAATGATGCTAGGCATGTTTCACACTTGTTTTCATTATCTTGATTCACCACATTTTTACACTAAGTTTTAAACTATTTCAATCTAAATATTTCACGTACAGTTTGAAATATTGCTTTTGAAAATGTTAATAGAAAATTTAAAAAAACAAAAAAAAAACAAAACAAAACAAAAGCAGTTTGTCCACAATCGAGAATTCGTTATTTTGTTGGTCGATAATAACATAGCGTTCCATGTTTATTTTTTAGTATAAAAAAGTGTTCGTTGTCATGATTTTTATATTAAACATCATAGCACAGTGCCATTCAGTGATAACAGCTGCTGTCCCCAGCAGATATCTACTACCTCCTTGTTGTACAAATTTTACAAATAAATTATATAGTTAAATGCAGCTGCCTGGCATTTGTAGCTTTGACTTTCTGTTTTACGTGAGATGTTTCAACATTTTATCTGCAAAATTCAAATATATGAAAGGAACATTCGATCACGAGGTTTAAAATTTACAGAGAAGAAAAGGTGCACCAATAAATAACAGAGATGCGTTCATTTTAAGGTAATAGAAACAAACAGAACAATACATACTGGCAACTGGAACCATTGAGAAATAAAATGGTTGAGAAATAAAAGGGAAATCAGCAAATCCAGTTCTAATTCTCGTCTCTGGTAATCATTTTCATGTACAGGTTGCAACATAAAACCTATTTTAAAATGTTCATATTTTCTGAAAATGTATGTAAATGTTTTCTCCTTCTTCTATACAAAAACGTTAGAGAATCGCACAACTAAACTAATGTCTATTTCATCACATAACAGCTAGAATTGTAGGAAAATATACTGTAAAAAAAAGAAACACAACAAATACAATGTTGCTATTTAAACTGAAGTTTGCTGATCAGACAAGGGCAAATTGCCTGAAACGTTCACTTGGACATCAACTTCACGTGCTGACCTGAACTGTACTCAGCAGATGATTCATGAACACAGAAAAGTGACATTAGTCAAAACATCATTTTTGACAACAACTCATGACAGGTTCACGAGAATCCCGTGAAACTTACTGAACACAAAATCTCACTGACCATGTTATTGAATGCCTATAAAAGATTGACTCTCCTCGAATCAATTCATTTGAAAATTCAATGCCCAAGTATGGCTCATCTCACTACAGAACAACGACTCATCATCACTGGACGTTTACAGACTGGACAGTCACAAAGTGTAGTGGCCAGACAATTTAATGTGGTTAGAAGCATCATTAGTCGCCTTTGGAGACGATTTCAAGAAACTGGCTCAGTTGCAGACCGGCCGCGCAGTGGAAGACCCATAGGCACAACTCCTACCGAAGACAGCTTCATATGGCTGCGTCACCTCAGGAATCGATTTGCATCTGCGTCATCAATAGTCCAGTAAATGACAGCAGCTCGTCGAATTTCAGATCAAACGGTCAGGACCCGGCTACACGACGCTGGTCTTTGGGCTAGAAGACCCTACAGAGGTCCTGCTCTTACGGACCGGCATCGCCAGAACCGACAGCAGTTGGCCAACCAGCATCGTCAATGAACCGTTGCGAATGATTGGAGAAGGGTTTTGGTTTAGTGATGAATCATTCTTTCTGCTCCAGCGACACGATAGAGTTTACCGCAGAGTCCATGAACGCTACGCCCAGAACTGCGTGGATGAGTATCCTCCACATTGTGGTGGAGGTGTACTGGTGTGGAGGACGATCAACTTCATGGGAAGAAGTAACCTGGTGCAGATTGAAGGACGCCTGAATGACTAAAGATACGTCACTGAAATTCTTCGTACTCACGTATTTCCTCTTCTGGCTGCACCAGGGTCGATTTTCAGCAGGATAACGCTATACCTCATGTGACACAATTCACCATCCAGTTCCTCGCTGACATCAACGTCCAGACCATTCCGTGGCCATCTATGTCATCAGACATGAACCCAAAAGAACACTTAAAGGGTGAACTCAACAGACATCCGTCAATCTCCGACAGTTGTCTCTTGCACTACGGGAAGAGTGGGCATCCATTCCACATCAACAGATCCAACAGATTATGGCTAATTGGATACATGTCATGGTGATGGTCTCTGATACAGGCCAGAGGAGGTCATACATCTTACTGAAACGGAAGCCTCAGTCGCAAAGAATAAAAGTCCAAACTAAACTTATTGAACATCATTTCATTGTTAAAAGCTTAAAGTTTCTGCATGCAATCATTGAAACATTAATTCTATAAAATCAAATTTTGATACAAGTTTGAAATTTGGTGTCCGTTACGACAACATTAGTGACAGATAAAAGGGATGGCGACTGCAGCAGAACTGGTTTAAATATAAAAAAAACAAAACGTTGCGGACGCCATAGATGCAACACTTCTCCGTTTGTTGTCGAGGCTAACCAGATCTCCTTTCCTAAGTCCACATTATCAGTTCAGGAGGGCTTCATTTGTACTTCACGCAATGTTATTTATGCTATTATGTGCAAACGTTGCGGTTTGAAGTACATAGGAGAGACTTGCTTACGCTTAGGAGATCGGTTTCGCCAGCATCTTAATGATATTTATAAGAGAGCCTGGACACTGTGGCTAAATATTTTTTGCCTTAGCAACCACAGGGGAAAACAGGAAATTTCTGTTAGTGCAATCCGCTCTTGTTCTGCTGATGTACGATCTCGGAGGATCCTAGAACTGCGTCTTATTTTCCAGACTGGCTGTCTCCACCCAGCTGGAATTAACAATGTCTTCAGCTTTCTGTAACTTTTTTAGTTTTCCACTCCCCCTTTTTAACTCTACTTTCTTTCTCCTAGCCCCCCCTCCCTACCGCCACCCTCTTTTCTTCTCTGCCAACATATTGGTGTTTATAGTGTCTTGTCCTATTCACCAGTTTCACATTTTCTCCCTGCAGGTGTTTATGTTCTTCATTCATTATCTCTCCGCTTCCCCCCCCCACCCCCGACACCTTCTTCTATAGCGGCTATCATGTTTCTATTGCCTTCCCCCCACCCCTTTCTACCACTTATTTTTCTCCTCTATCGATTACATTAGTGTTGCGTTTATTTATTTATTTTTTGGAAAAGTATAGATATATCGAAATCAAGAAGTGTGTTCTTGCAATAATCAGAAAACATTTTAACGATAAAATACATTTAAATATTACCTGATGATACGTTTTAATAGAAAATAAATTTATGAATAGGATTTAGAAATTAGATACGTATTTCTTGTTATAAAACGTACACCTGTATTGTGATATTCATGAAATTACGGACTGACACTATTTTTCTTTTCTCTTCCAATAATAAACTCCATTAGTCTCAGATTCAGTGTATACTTTTGTAGTTAAATGATAACAGATTTGATATATCCGTCCTAAGAGAATATTTGTGATTGTAAAATTTAATAGTGATTAAAAACTATACTATAGATTCATCATGCAACAGCTGTTCTGCGATAAAGAGCCATGCTGCGTGACGTAGGCGATCATTTCTCTCCCCAGTTCCCTGTCTTTAGACTTGATTATGAGATCCGCCGGTGACTTTCTTCCTAGCCACACTGACAGCCCATCCAGTAACTTCTCTCTCTGTCTTCCTCTGTCTCTTCTTCCCTCAATTTTTCCAGCTGTCACAGTGTGTTCCAATTTTCTTCTTCTAAAATGTCATAAAAATCTCGCTTGTCTGCGTCTGATCGTTGCTGTAATTTGCCTTTTAACTCCAGCCTCTCTTAAGACTTCTTCGTTGGTTTTCTTAGCTGTCCATGGTACCTTTAACATCCTTCTTATGGATCACATTTCCGTGGCCTCCATTTCTCTCTGTACTCTCTTATTGTTAGACCATGCTTCACATCCATAAAACAAAATTGGCTCGATGTAACATTTAAGTACTAGGAATCGTGTTTCCACTGATATGGATCTCTTGCACAAGATCTTTCTCATTTTCTGGAATGTTGACTTGGCCTGAGCAGGTCTGCTTTTTATTTCATTGTGACATTTCCCATCAGCTGTTATAATCGTTCGTAAGTACTTGAATCTATCAACTTGTTTCAGTTCTGTGCCATTGATGGTAATGCTACATTTTGGTGGTATTATTTTCTTTGAGATGACTTTCACTTCAGTCTTCTTTTTGATCAGACTGAGACCTTTATTTTTACTTTCACGAACCACGATGTCCAGAAGAGCATGCAGCTCCCGTTCACTCTTAGCAATCAGGACTGTGTCATCTGCATATCTTAAGTTGTTATGGTTGTACCCGCCAACTGATATTCTTGGCAAGCTCTTTATATTTCTCATTATGTTTTCGCTGTACAAGGAAAAGAGGTCAAAATATAGAACACATCCTTGTCTCACTCTCAATTTTATGTCTTAGAATGCTCCTATTTGGTTCGCAACCTTCAGTGCTGCCAGTATATGTTTTTAATGAGTTTCAGATCTTTGCCATCTATGTTGATGTCTTCCAGCATTCCTATAATATCTGTGTGTCTCAATTTACCAAATGCTTTACAGTAGTCTATGAAGAATAAGTATAGATCCTTCTTTACGTCTATTGATACTTCTATCAATGTTCTATATATATATATATATATATATATATATATATATATATGGCATTACCTGTGCCTTTTTCCTTCGACGACGCCACACTGTTCTTCAGAGATTTCTGGTTTCATTTTGCCCCTGACTCTTCTCATGACAATATGAAGCAGGATTTTGGTAACATGGATCATAAGACTAATGGTTCGTTGGTCTTCATATTCAACTGCACCTTGTTTCTTTGGTAGGGCAATGAAAACTGATTGCAAAAGGTCTTATTGGACGTAGTTACTGTTATAGATGTCATTTAGCAATCTACTAATTATATCTATGGCAAGATCTCCTAATGCTTCCAATTCTTCCTTGGTGATTTTTTCTGGTCCTGGTGCTTTGTTGTTCTTCATATGTTTGATGGCTTCTTCCACTTCTACTTTTAATTTGGGAAGCCCTTCATTATTATTTCGAATATCTATTTCGCCTCTAATGTCCTCATAGAGTTCTCTAATGTATTCGCACCATCGTGCCATTATTTCATCTCTGCCTATTATTGTATGCCCCTCCTTTGACTTCAGGCAACCAGTCTTGCAATATGCCCATTTTTGTTAACTCCCTTATATGTTTGTACATATTTCTTGCGTTTCTATCATGGCGTGTCTCTGTTTCATTACATTTCTTATTTAGCTACTCTTCTTTAGCTTTATTGCATTTGTGTCTTATTTCTTTATTTATTTTGTCATATTCATCTTTATATTCCTTAAGACTTCTTCTCAGATCCATTAGTTGCAAAGCTTCGTCTGTTATCCACCCCTGTTTAGCGTGTCTTTTATTTGGAGGTAGGATCTCGATAGATTTTTGTTCAATTGAGTCTTTAAGCATATTCCATTGTTCATCATTCGTATCAATCTTTTCTATAGCATTATATCTATTACGTACTACGGTCCTATATTGTTCTTGTATTGCCTTATCTTTCCGTAACAGGTCTGTATCTAGTTCTTTGTTTTTAGCTGCTACCTATAACTTCTTTATCCTGATTCTCACTTTTCCTACAACTGGGATGTGGTCAATGTTGCAGTCTGCACTTGGTCTTGTTTTCACGGATATTAGTGAGTTCCTGAATCTTCTGTTAATTATAATGTCATCTGTCTGGTTACGTTTGTTATTATTTGGGCTTTTCCATGCTCATAGTCGCCTTTGGTATTGTTGAAACCAAGTATTTCCTATTATCATTTTATTCTTTCCTGCCCACTCAATCAACATCTCTCCTCTTGCATTTCTGATACCTAGTCCATACTTGCCAGTAGCTTCATTGTCTTGTTCAGTCCCTACTTTCGCGTTTAAATCACCCAGAACAAAGTCTACTTCCCATGATTTGCACTGTTTCTTGCCATGTCCAAGTTGTTTATAAAATTCTTTTATCTCATCATCAGAGCTTTCTGAAGTTGTTGTGTATGCTTGGATGAGATTTGTATCTATTGGATGACCCTGTGATTTAACCATTAACACTCTGTCTGATATGCACCAGAAACCTTTCATGGTTCTTGCTGTCTTCTTATCTAATATTATTCCAACTCCATTTCTACGCTGGTTTCCCCCGGAATATATTTTGAAGTCTTTATGGTCTCTGCTTCCTGCTCCAGTCCATCTCATTTCACATAAACCAAGGATGTTAATTTCCATTCTTTTCATTTCTTGTTCGATGTTTTCCAGTTTTACAATTTCTGTTAGTGTCCTAATGTTCCATGTTGCAATTACTGTGTTGTTAGTTGAGTTTTTTTTTTTTTTTTTGCAACATTCAAGTAAATAAATTTAAATTTTGGATAAGAATCTGCAAAATATTTCCTGGCAGATGTTACTATGTAGTCTGTATAAGAGAGAATTTAAGAAGCAATACATACTGACTGTAGGAATCCCAGATATATCAGACATGGGGAGAAATAACAGATATAAAAACATAATTAATAATAATGGTCGCTTCCCTAAATCACTTTTCTCTACCGTTTAAGAAAAAAAAACATGTCTTTATTATCTACAAACTAACTTTGCTCAGTAACAGAGATAGTACACTTAAATTACCAATTATGGCTGGTTGTTTGCAAGTAAAATGATACGATTATAGAAACTATATTTTTTAAAAAGTTATTTTTTATATATATATGCACATGATGTCATGTGTAATTCTGTACTATAGCACACGTATTTAAACAATGAACTACATTGTATGTAATAGATACATTTTCAAAGAATAAAAAAAAATACATTTAAAATCTGGGAGTGCAGTGTTAATCATTTTAGTGGGACATGTTTCTTTTGGTAATTGTAATCAAGATTGTATCTTTCAGTGAGAAGATTGTTTAATAATTAATGTTTCGCTTACCATAGCTATTTTTAAATTACATTTCTATTTGGCAGGTAATGTAAGACAGTAAACAGCGTGCCTCTGCTAAACCTACGAATTCTGTGTCATTCGGGAGGTTTGAACCCGGGCTTGAAATATCTGAGTCAATGAACTCTAAAACTGTTGGTGGTGAAGCTTTCGTCTGTCAATCATCTTACATGTCCTGCAAATCTGTCACGTTTACTGGTGTATAAATCTCGCTGTTTGTTATAAGAGATAGTTTCTGAACAAGGGATAGACTGTCTGAGCGTAACCGGTAACATATCACAGGATATGTTTCTCTGAGAAGTAACGGGTAACATATCACAGGATATGTTTCTCTGAGAAGTAACGGGTAACATATCACAGGATATGTTTCTCTGAGAAGTAACGGTTAACATATCACAGGATATGTTTCTCTGCATTTGTAACGAACACAGAAAACATCTTTGTGCTGAAAAGCTGTGATTAAAGATTTATATAAACATTAGACCATCTTTTGTTTAGTTTCCGCTGATCATTGTTGGATAGAAGGTTCTGTGGCAACTGTGGTCTCTGGCCCTGATAATTACTTACATTGGCAAGAACAATCTGAGATGTTACAGCAGTATGTGTGCAATATTCTAAAAAATGAATTTAAATGTTCGATTAATATCTGCAAACTATTTTCAACATAAGCAACTCTTATGATAAACATTTTACATCTGTGTAGTTTAAATAAGAGAGAATTTAAAAGGCAGTACGTACAGGCTGTAGGAATCCAAGATGTATAAGGTGTGGATAGAAATAAAAACCAAGAAAGTAATATTAATGCTAATGCTGGCCTCAGTTAATCCGTTCTCACTCAGTGATTTTAGAAACAAAATTATGTCATTATAATTATGATCTTGAAAAAGAAACACATGTGGCTATGAGTCTAAATTTTCAGTTTGAGTAGTGCACTCCCTTATCATAATAATTATTATTAATGTTGTTATTATTATTAATATTGGCATATTCAGTATATAAGTTTAATATTACTGATACATAGAAAGTGTGTCAGAAACGATGGAAAATTCGAGAGGAACACTCCCACGGCATTAGTAGTAATATTACGATAGGACGCCGACAATAAAGGCGGATAAAGAGGATTTACTCAGATAACACTAGAACAGACGGCGACAGACAGACACTGTGTAAACAGATGTGGACTAATCCCCCGTAGATATCGCGAACACCTGATACTGGGTGAGAACTTCGTATAGACGGATTTGACATACTGATAGGGGACACATATTTGCTAATCTTATGACTCAGTTTGCACCTGGTTTTGAAAAAAAAAAAATTAGGGTGGACCGACTTGACAATTTGACCAGTGACAAGGAATAAGGGTGTTCCCTATCGCAGAACTGACTTACGACATATAAGTTAGGAGGGCCGTTTAAGGAGATACACGGACACACAAGGTGGAGTAGAGGATACACATGGTGGAGTAGAGGACACACATGGTGGAGTAGAGGACACACAAGGTGGAGTAGAGGACACATATGGTGGAGTAGAGGACACACATGGTGGAGTAGAGGACACACAAGGTGGAGTAGAGGACACACAGAGAGGACAAATACATACTTAGGAAAAGTATTTTATAACCAGAAGTAGTTTTAGGAGAGATTGAAAATGTGTTTCAAATGATTATGAACATTTGATAATTTTGAAACTTCGAGTAAAGTGATTCAGGCGAAGAGCTGACTACATGTTACAGATCTAATATAGTGTATAGTTTCGAATTGTTCTTGTATCACGTATAGAATATTTTGAAGTTGAGAACATTGCTTAAGTGCTGTAAATAGAATATGCTAGAGTTTGATACTGTGAACAATGATTATATGCTTCATCGACGAAACTAATGAATTGTATGTCCTATTGCATCTTATTTCAAGTTGTGTTGTCATATGTGACCTTATTTTTCAGAATTAAATGAATTCAGTGATCATTTCATCGTACTTGATCTATCTAAAGTTGTAATATTTGTAAAATCTAATCTAAACAACAGGAATCAGGTTGTGTTTGAAGATAATGTTCGCATTAATCAAAGAACATCTTCAAGCTTTAATATTATAATCATTCAGAATTATTCTCTGTTATAATTCAGCAAATATCATTGATTCAAGCGACGGACATATCACACAGTATTAAACAAAGAACACTACCTCGATTCTTCAATATTATAATAGTTCACAACCTAACTTTATTATATTTGTCTGATATTCTATGGTAGTATCCCTAAAACCTATAACTTGTTTATGACTTCAGAGAGAGAGAGAGAGAGAGAGAGAGAGAGAGAGAGAGATACTGTAGATTTGAAATCGGACTTCAAATATGTGATTGTACGAACACCAAGACTGTCCATGGTGCAGTTTTTTTCTACCCATAGACTTACATATCCTGTAAGTCTACTGTTCTCGGTACAAAAATATAAATTTCCTACAAATCAAACTTCTGAATGCAAAAGAACTTGCTGTAAAATACATATATAGAGGGATAGATAGATAGATAGATAGACAGACAGACAAACAGACAAAGACAGAGAGATAGATAGATTGACAGATAGATAGATTAATAGATAGACAGACAGACAAACAGACGATGGGCAGACAGATAGACAGACAGACGGACGGATAGAGGGATAGATAGATAGATAGATAGATAGATAGATAGATAGATAGATAGATAGATAGATAGATAGATAGATAGATAGATAGATAGATAGATAGATAGTATCTATATAAACAGTAATAAATAAAATGTATGGACTTGTGTGTGACAAATGTATGTTGCATATTTTTAGAAAGTAAAATTTTCAGTATATCTGTATAAACAGCTGACAATTTGAAATGTGTAGAGCATATAATTTCTAAAATAAGAAAAAACTGTGATAATTCATGTCTGTGGTAATCAGGAATGAGATACACATAATAGTTAGTTAATTTTTTTTCTTGCTTTGCTTAGTTATTCTAGTTCATTCATTGGTTGTATTGTTTTGTTGGTAGATTATAGTGAGGGAAGGCACAATGGCTTCAGCTCCACACACGTCATGTTTGCTGGATATACTAAACGACACCCTATCTTAAATACAGGATAAGCTGAAACTCTTGTGAGCGTGGGAGTAGGACTTGTTAGCGTGGCAAGGCCTAGTTGCAACGACTGAAGCACAAGGCTGGGTCACAGATTATCACTTCACCACCAGTTATGCTAATGAGATTATATCACGTGATCAGAGAGTTAGACGAAGATTTGCGTCACATTTTCGGCATTAGTGGTTCCGTAAGGGCACAACATGGCTCGGGCTGACAGACATGTGTCTGAGGAAACTTATTGTCGTTGCTGTATAATGGAAAATGTGTATTTCAATTACTAAGAGGCCGTGGGTATTTTTGTTTTGTCAGATATGATCTCAGACTGCCGCTCGATGTCGCCTCGTTCGTGAGTCACAATTGTCAGTTATTTTAAATGCCCCGTAATGTCACGTAATGCCTGGTGCCTGGGGTCATAGGTGTAATAGATTGGTTGAAGTACATGAAATATTCATGGATAGGAATGGTAGTAGATATAAGAATCAAATTGCTGAGAATTACGAACATTTATCATATATATATATATATATATATATATATATGAATATATATATATATATATATATATATATATATATATATATATGAATATATGACAAACCTACTCCATTTGATAGGGCTGTTGAAATATTCTTAGAAGAGAATGTTGTTATTCAGTAGGTGAACCTTAGTTGTGATTTCAGAAATAGATTTTTCAGAGAGACTAGTCACTGATGAGATGGCTGAAGTACAGAAGACGAATGTTTCCAGACGATGCAGCTTTGTCTCACACTTAAAAGTCACAAAGCCTTGCATTACACAGGAATAAAGGTTAGATCGACTACAAGAGGTCGACCACAAGATTTAGAAGACCTAAAATTTCACATCCAATTGAAAATAAGGGTTGCTATAATTGCGGTAGACAGGGCCACATTGCCGGCTTATTTAGACAGCAGTCTAGAAAAGGGTCAGTCACACTTAAACAGTTGGTTCGGAGCAATAGGAGCTCGCGTGCGTCCTATAGAATATACAGACATGTTAAGAGTCTGACAGAATATACACACATCCAGACATGTTAAGATTCTGACAGAATATACACACATCCAGACATGTTAAGATTCTGACAGAATATACACACATCCAGACATGTTAAGAGTCCGACAGAACATACACACATCCAGACACGCTAAGAGTCTGACAGAACATACACACATCCATACACGTTAAGAGTCTGACAGAACATACACACATCCAGACACGTTAAGAGTCTGACAGAACATACACAGATCCAGACACGTTAAGAGTCTGACAGAACATACACACATCCAGACATGTTAAGAGTCTGACAGAATATACACACATCCAGACATGTTAAGAGTCCGACAGAATATACACACATCCAGACATGTTAAGAGTCTGACAGAATATACACACATCCAGACATGTTAAGAGTCTGACAGAACATACAGACATGTTAAGAGTCTGACAGAATATACACACATACAGACATGTTAAGAGTCTGACAGAACATACACACATGTTAAGAGTCTGACAGAATATACACACATACAGACATGTTAAGAGTCTGACAGAATATACACACATACAGACATGTTAAGAGTCTGACAGATTATACACACATACAGACATGTTAAGAGTCTGACAGAACATACACACATAGAGACATGCTAAGAATCTGACAGAATATATACACATCCAGACACGTTAAGAGTCTGACAGAATATACACACATACAGACATGTTAAGAGTCTGACAGAACATACACACATCCAGACATGTTAAGAGTCTGACAGAATATACACACATCCAGACTTGTTAAGAGTCTGACAGAACATACACACATCCAGACATGTTAAGAGTCTGACAGAACATACACACATCCAGACACGTTAAGAGTCTGACAGAATATACACACATACAGACATGTTAAGATTCTGACAGAATATACACACATCCAGACATGTTAAGAGTCTGACAGAACATACAGACATGTTAAGAGTCTGACAGAATATACACACATACAGACATGTTAAGATTCTGACAGAATATACACACATACAGACATGTTAAGAGTCTGACAGAATATACACACATACAGACATGTTAAGAGTCTGACAGAACATACAGACATGTTAAGAGTCTGACAAAATATACACACATACAGACATGTTAAGAGTCTGACAGAACATACACACATACAGACATGTTAAGAATCTGACAGAATATACACACCAATCAGATATACTAAGCAATTTGTCTCATTTTCGCACGCTTCATCTTTACTCTTGGCGACTGCAAATCCCCCTACACTTACTTCTGTCCTTGTTTCTATTGCGGCTTGTAGAAATAGAACCTTGTTAAGCGCAGGTGTTGGTGTCTGTCAGCGCAAGGATTCTGTTTACAGATCCTTATCTTCTTCTCCTAAGCTCTTGCCTGCTAGAAGTACTCGGCAGACTGTAACTGCAACTTCGATGAGAATCATTGGCAGAGTTTACATTCCTATTTATGTAGCTGGTGTCACTGTTTCTCATTGATTTTATGTAGCTAGCGTCACTGTTTCTCATTGCTTTCATGTGGTTCGAAATATAAACCGATCCGCCACTCTTGGACGTGATTTTCTTTCTCGTGCAGGAGCTGTTGTAGATTACAAGTCGAACACTCTCAACATTCACAACAAAAAATTCCCTTAGAGTAGGATGCACAGACAGCGTCTCTTCTTCGTGTTCAGCGTTCCTCTCTTCGTTCTCCACGTTCTGTAAATCTTATTCTACTTAAACTAAAAGCCCAACCATATTTTCCTTTTGGAAATTCTTATATGGTTCAGAGTATAGAGACAACTTTCCTTCTGTCACAACCTGAGAAAGAAGTTGTGAACTCAGTGTTTGAGCTCCACGCTCGGCAATTCTCAGTGATAACAGTGATTCTAGCAAACACATCAAACTTAAGCGCGGGTTGTTTTAGGCAGAATGACTCCACTCACAGAGTCAGTGGACTCAGTTGATCAAGAACCTTGTACTGTAAAGTCGACAACTGAAGGTCGTATTGAGTCTATCGTTCGAGAAGTTCACTGCCCTGATTTGCACAGGAACACTATTTCCAGTTTATTGGCCAGAGTACGGATGTCTTTGCCTTGACTGATTCCAAAATTTCTCACACCTCGGCAGTTGGAGATTGATACAGGCGATCATCCATCGATCTCCAGGAAGTTTTAACGTACTCCTTTGGCGAGTAGAGAGGTGACTGAGAGGGCCGTTGAGAATATGTTGCTAGATGGAACCATTCCCCCCCCCCCCAGTTTATAAGAGTGGTCGTTACCTGTAGTGTTGATGACTAAGAAAGATAGTACGCATCGTTTCTGTTGCGACTACTGTGCACTCACTACTGTGACTCGATCAGTGTCTTATGCCACCATTGAGGATATTCTAAGCACGATAGGTAAAGCCAAGTTTTTCAGCTGTTTAGATGCTACATGTGGCTTTTTGTGTATTCCTTTTTCTGAATATGCACAGCAGAACACAGCTTATATCTGCCATCTTGGCTGTTTTCGATTAAACTTCATTAGCTTTGGTTTAAAAGTGGCACCATATACCTTTTTTTTTTGCAGCCATGGACACAATATTGCAATGCTTAGGGAAGTTCGCACAAATCTACATCGATGACATACTGGTGTTCATTGATGGAACGATCGAAGATCATGTTCGCGATCTTCAGACAGTTTTTGACCGGTTGCGTGGACAAAAGGTCAAGTCGAAGCCATTGAAATTCCACTTTGCGGCCTTTTGAGAAAAAAGTATCTCGATTATATTATCAGTCAGACGGGCATATCTCATGACCTTGAGAAGGTCAAAGCCATTGCCGAAATGCCGTCTGCTGTGAATGTTAATAAGTTGTGCTACTTTCTGGGGGACGTGCAGCTATTATGGACGATTCATTCCCTACATTTTTGAGATTGTAGCTCCCATTGTTGACCTCACCAAGAAGGGTCATAGGTTCAAATGGTCTACTGCTTGTCAGTTGGCGTTTGAGTTTATGAAGGATCGCCTTGCGAAGTTGCCGCTTCTCTCGCATCCTGATATGCAGAGACCACTTACTATGTATATATATGCCTTCATTGTTTGGTGCAGACAGCTTTCACTTCAGATGGTGTCTCTGTTGAAGAGCCTCTTTATTTACTTTCACAGAAGCTGTCGCAATCCCAGACTATGTGGTCCAATTTCGAAAGATAAGGGTATACTGTCCATGACGCCAGGCAGAAATTGAAGTATTTCCCGGCGAATAGACACTTCGTAGTGAAGACTGACCTCAGACCTTTGGTGGGTGCGTTTCTCAGTTGGCAGCAGATGTCAGACATCACGTTGCAGAGGTGGTTTGCTAAGCTCAGCACCATGGACATAGAGATGTTGTTTTATCCGGGTTGGAGGAAAGAAGTCGTAGCACTTGTCGATGGTACCACCCGTTTCTGTACCGTCACATGTTGTTATCAGGGACTTTGTTCAGTCACAGAGGACTGAGACATATGACGTCAGGTCGGTTAGCTTAGTGGAAGCCTATTCTCAGGCATGCACCCGTCTATGGTTGATTGCTCAGGTCAGACTGACCTGCCGCTGGGGTACAACCCTCAGACCATCATATGGATGTAGAAACGTCCGCATCAGCAGTTCCCATGTCGGGTGATGGTTGTAGACTCCGACACAGGTGGAACCAGAAAAGGCATGTTGTAGTCTGTCATCAGTCTCTGAAGGATCACTGTCCTCACAGTGAAAATTGTTTTCCTGACCAGACTTCAAGTAGGGCCGATTGTCTTTCAGAGACGGATCACTTATACGTCTCGGATAGTAAGCTGGTTGTGGCATTAGGACAGATACTCGAGGGAGTGGACCTTGATACCTTCACCATGAAATTGATGCATAGGGCACTTATGCAGAAGTTTCCCTCCCTTGAGTTGGATGAGAGGAAGCAGTTTATTAACCATGTGGTTGTGAACATCACAGATCCTTTTTCTCCTCATAATTTATAGTTGGAAATTTGTAGCAGATTTCCATTAGCAATTTTAGGCACCAGTTGCTTAGTGTTCGTCGGTAAGGAGTGCATCCTTTGCTCTTGTCCTATGACGATACTATTAAAAAAGGCGTGTAATATATCTCAAACGAAAAGTTGTAAATATGTGTATATATTTGGTTAGCATTACATGAGTCAAAAGTACTACTTTGTACAAAGTATGTGTGCAGGCACCCACAATAGATTATGTTGTTGTTTTTTTTCTAATGAATGGGGTTCAATTATGCTCTTATCAGAGATTTGACGAGCAAATCTTTTTTTTTTTTTGGGAGGGGGGGAGGGGGAAATATGTAGCAGAATTATCCATAAGTAAAACACTAGGCCGACGAAGAAAAAGAGGCAGACCGCGTGAAACTCTGAAGAGGACATTATTAAAAGAGGCCAAATTAACAGGCATAAAATCATTTGATGAGGTTGAAGGACTCGCCGAAGACAGGAAAAGTTGGCGAACTACTTTGCGAGCCCTATGTGACTTTTAACGGCACGGGAAGGATATAAGATATAAGATAAGAAAACAATAGGAATGGTGAAAGGGAGACAATTGCTTATAATTTGAGTTAAGTGCAAGTGGTCCTCTTGTTAATAAAATCTCACCCTTGTCCCTTGGGTCTGTAAGTTCACTGAGGGAGCTAAAAATAGTAATTCAAGTGTCAAAAAGTTAAGGTTACAGAATAAGTTGCGTGAAATATTTTGACAGTCGCACGAAAACTATGTTAGAAACATCTAAACGCCATAAACAGTTAGTTTCACATGCGACTGGAGTTCACGGTTAAGTAAATTTCAAGGGGAGTCGTAGGAAATGAGAGGTTTATATAAAATTGATTTTTGGAAAGAGATCAGAATATGAAAGAGAATAAACAGAAGACAGAGCTAGAGAGAAATCAGAATCATGATGTGAGTTAGGTAGACTAGTACTTTTGAATGAGATGTAGTAAGTTTTGGCTGTTAGTTTCCTGTAGCTTAGATGTAGTGAGTTTATGGGTTTTGTCATTTTTTAGAACAGCTTGTTAGAATGTTATTTTTTGGGCGTCTGTTTTTTTAATACTCAGTTAGTTGTGGAATATTCTTTTGGAGTAGACATTTGTGAAGTGTGTTTTCCTTTTTGAGAGATTCATCCGGGTGGTTTTATATATTTCTAAGTATACATATAAATAGTATTTTCTTTTTTTCTCTCTCATTATTTGTCTGAGTGTTATTCCCCCCCCCCCCCCCCCCACATGTGGCAAACAAGTTCTTGCCGGGAAGTTGAGTTTTTTCTGTATTTGTCATCCGTGTTGTGTGACAGACGTTTTCTCATCGGCAGAACTTCATCCTCCATCCTATCATTTAATATACTTGTTTTATTTGTGATAAACTACACTATGGGGCTTGTTGGTATCCCCTCACTGTTAACACGTGTGTGATGTCGGAAGGCTGTCAAGTCAAGTCAACTTGTTCTGATGTTGTTCTAGTGGGGAGCCGTATGCCTGGGTTGCCGAGTTAGATGTTTCTAGGTGGACATCATAGAAATATGAAGTTTTGAGAAGATCAATAGTTGCAGATCTCATAAAGTCTAAACCAAAGAAAGTAGTTCTACGTAAACAAAGATGTAAATCCCATTAAACAACAGATTAGCAGCAGTAGCATCATAACTCTCTGTGGCACTACTGTCAGAGGAAGTAATACGCTTTGAGACAGAGAGACAGACAGAAATACAGACAGATAGATAGATAGATAGATAGATAGATAGATAGATAGATAGATAGATAGATAGATAGATAGATAGATAGATAGATAGATAGATAGATAGATAGATAGATAGATAGATAGATACCTTACAATTTTGAAGAAAAAACAGAAACATAAAAAGAAAACACTTATATGTTCTTAATCTGATTCATGAATAGGAGAAACTTTCTATTATCTTTTACCAAATTTTTATGTTGTACTCTTAGCTATTAGGATCTTCAGCATTTGTGATCTCTGATCCTGAGAACTAAACACAGTCTAGAAAACAGCAGCTGTAACATTTGATATTGACGGTAATTCTTTTTTTCAGACTGATGCTCCAGCAGTTCTTCTTAAACATTCAAATAAATGAACTGCGAGTTCAGTCACAAGCTGGAAAGTATTTCTAACTTAAATAAAATGTAATGAGTTGTATGTGACAGATGTGTGCAGTTTAACTTCAGGAAGTAAAAACTTAGCAAAAAAAAAAAAACGTATCCTGCCGAACATAGAACACGTTTGTGCCTCTGTTGTGTGAAAATAGGGATCTGAACCAAGGCTAGAGAAGTCTGAATGTACAGAAACTAACGATGTTGACTGTGAAAGTTTCTTTCTATCTTTCGCCTGCCACGTCTTAAAAGTCTGCTAGTTTTTTGTAAGTCTCAAACTTGGTCTTCATTACAACAGGAGGTTGTCAAACAGGATCAGGCTGTTCAAGTGAAATAGTCAAGACACAAAACATACAGATGATGGTGCATACATATTCTCTCCAACTTTACTTGCTTGTCGTGAGACTTATTTTAAAGAAATAGGTGATAAGACTTAATATTTATGCATGTTACCATAGCATAAATGCCTTTGAATGTAAATGCTATAGAAGAGTTCTCCAAATATCGTGGACACAAAAACGAACAAATATATCTATACTGCAAGAGCTTAATATTGATGAAGGCTGGCTAGTAAAGAGGATTAAAGAGAGATAACTTAAATATTTTGGCCACATTAAACGTCATGATAATTTAGAGAAGACCATATTGGAGGGATACATAATGGGAAAAAGAAAGAGAGGAAGACCGAAACGAAGATGGCTGCAAGACATCGTTGATGATCTGCAAATGGATGCAGCAGCAGCAGGCCATCTTGCTCACAACCGAGAGGCCTACAGGAGTGCTGTTTGGGAGGCAAAGTTCCGCAAGGGACATGCAAAGGAATGAATGAATGAATGAATGAACCATAGTTAGTAGGGATTAATGTTTGTAAGTATGTGTTTTTGTTTAGTGTGTATGTGTGTGATTATATATCTGGATGTAATGTTATTTGTGTGTTTGAGAGCCTGTGTGTACGATTATAGCCGTGGAAATCTCGAATATGCGTATGTGTATGATTAAGTAAAAGATAAACGCTGATTTACATCAAGTTTATGGTAGCAAACTGAATCATCTCTGTTTTGTGTGTAACACGCCTCCTTTTTGAGACTTACAATATAAAACTAAATTTACACAAAACCACGCAGTACAGGTGCAATAATAAAATATTAGATTATTTAAAACAAACATGAGGAACAGTTTTAATCATTAATGTAAGTGCTAAAAGTTTCTTTTACAGTTTTGTTTCCAAATATTAAATATTCGGACTTGACTTGGTATTATAACACACTGAATGAATTTTGTGTATGATTAAAGTTGGAGGACGGGGGTATCTAATTTGTGTGTGTGTGTATGATTAAAGATGGGATACCCATGCACGTCTTGATAATATTATAATAATAATGCTAAAACAAGTTTCACGCCTATTTTCATTATCCTGATTCATGAAATTTTTACTACAAGTTTTAAAAAAATGTACATCTAAATGTTCCATAGAAATTCCAATTTAAAAAAAAGTAATGGATAATTAAAAAAAAACAAACCAAAAAACACTTTGTTTCAGAATCTGGAATTCGTTAGTTTGCACATCGTTAAAATGTGGCATACCAGCTTTTTTTATGATTAAAAATGTTTTTGTGTTATAGATTTTCTATTAAACATAAATAGTAAAGTATGATTCAGTCTTTAACAGATGTTGTCCCTGAATGATGTCGGCAAACTCCTTCTAGTACAAAATTCTCTTTTTATTTAAACAATTAAATGCAGATTGATGGCACCTGTAGCTGTGATACTGGATATTGCTTCATTGGATTCTGTTTCATACAGACGTTTCAACATTTTGTCTGCAGAATTCAATTATTTGAAAGGAACATTCTATAAAGAGCTTGAAAATTGATAAGAATAAAAAGTGCACCAATAAGTAACAGGGATACGATCAGTTTATGTTAAAGGAAATAGACAGAACAGTACATACCGCCCTCTGGAATCATTTAGAAATGCAATTGTGGTGAGTTATACAAGACAAAATAAGCAAGTACAGTTCGTTCTAATTCTCATCTCTCTAATTATTTTCATGTGTAGGTTAGAACATAAAACCTATTGTAAAATGTTCATATTTTTCTGAAGATTAAACTGAAAACGTTTTGTTCCTTGCTACATAAAAACGTCGAAGAATCACATAATTAAACTAATGTCTATGTTAAACAAATAACAGTTCGAATTGTCAGAAAACAGACTTATGGCAACCAAGAAGTGTGTTCTAGCACTAATCAGAACAAAATACATTTAAAATATTAAGTGGTGATAACTTCTAATTAAAAATAAATTTACGAATAGGATTTAAAAATAAGATAAGTATTTCTTGTAATAAAACGTGCATCTGGGTTGTGATATTCATGAAATTATGGGCTGTCATTATTGATCTTTTCTCTCGCAATAATAAATTAGATTAGTCATATATTCAGTGGGTAATTGCGTAGTCACATGATAACACATTTTATATATTCATCCTAACAGGGCATTGATAATTATAAAATGTCACACCAACTATACGATAGATGAGTGCTACAGCAATTTTTGTGCAATATTCAAATACGTAAATTGAAGTATCTGGGTAAGTATCTGGAAAATATTTTCAGATTACACACGTTTAATGGCAGATATCGTAGAACTCTATAGCTCATATA